>NCQV01146853.1:0-13795 GCA_002740545.1 Lophocereus schottii | reverse complement strand
CAGCCATGTAGAGAGAAGGAGGGGAGGGAAGAGAGAGAAAGTGTCTTGAATGCTCGGTGTAAAATGAAAATAAAATGAAAATGTTACAATTTATGCTTGGTTTTAGTTGGCTGAAAATGAAAGTAGAAAATTCAAGGATTTTAAGCTTAATTAAGGCTTAATTAAGAGAGTTTAGCTAAATAAATAAGGGTTAAGTCTTGTTGGGTCAAAGTCGGCCTTAAACGAGCCCAGTTTAGAGAAAGAACTGAAATCGAGTGCGTTTGCGAATTTTTTTTTTTTTAAAGCTCGAGATTAAATGTAATGTTATGAAAAATAATTTAATCTTTTAAATCATAAATATCGAGACCTACTATTAATTTTCCCCCAAAATGATCCGGTAAATGAAACTCGAATTGTAAAGTGGGGCTTGAAATACATTTTCCCAACTGGGAAGGTTCAATGAGATAAATAAATGTGAAAAATGAATAACATGGCTTAATTAAATAAATAAATATGATTTAGGTTCGGGCTATTATAGCGCAAGATGATTATATTAAGCAATTGGCCTTTAAGGTTGATGTGCTTACTACTTGTAACAAGATGTTAGAAGCTCAAATTGCTCAACAAGCTACTTCTTCATCTGCACCCCCTGGTAAAGTTCTTAGTAAGCTCGAGGCAAGTCACCGTGAGCAGTATAACTATGTTATCTTGAAAGGTAGGATAGTAGATTTACATGTGTCGAGTTTAAGGAAGGTGGAGAGGTGTCTAGTGCCGAGACTGAGGTGAAAAATTCTAAGTTTGAGGCCCTACCATTTGGAGGGGTGTGTAATGTGGTGATACCTGAAGAGTTTCCCCCCTAAACTTAAAGACCCAGGTAGCTTCTATATTCCTTGGATGGTCAGTCAAGTGAGGACTGATAGGGCCTTATGTGATCTTGGTGCAAGTGTTAGTCTATACCCTATTCCATTTTCCAGAAGCTTGGTTTAGGAGACTTGCAACCAACACCTCTTTCATCTCAATTCCCTGGTGGTTCCATGAAGTGTCCTTTGGGCATTTTAGAGGATATTTTTGTGAAAGTAGATGATTTTTATGTGCTTGACGATTCTATCATCTTAGATATGGTCGTAGATGCGTATGCCCAGATTTTTATCGAAAGACCCTTCTTACCGCTTCTAGTTGCAATGTTGATGTGAAGGGAGGACGTTTGACATTTGATATAGGGCAATGTCATGTTGAATTTGTCTTGTTTGAAAACCAGATATCCCCTCTCCTTCATCTACTTTGGAAGAAGATATGGATTTTCATGAGGTTGGATCATTTGATGATTGGTGGTATATTGACCGTCTCGTGTTTAGCCTAGATTACATTAGGGTGGAGTTCAATGCGCCTGCTCCACCTAGCGTAGTTGAGGACGGGACTTATGTTACTAATGAGGTGTTCATGAGTGATTATTACAGGCGTCCTTAAGTAGTACAATCCATGCCTCCGATTAATGATATCGAGTGTGACTTTGACCTAGGAGTCGAGCTTACTGGTGGCCCGTTCAATGGAGCTCACCACAAATTCATTATGTACACTGATCATGTTAAATGGAGTCACTTGATGGCAATGAAGGACCTTCATCCTAAGCTTTTGAGATGGTATCTTCTATTGTAAGACATTGATTTCGAGGTCTGCGATAAAGAAGAACTGGCAGATGTGGGGGAACCCATTGACAGTCCTACTGTCCACTATCTTTCTGGCCCCGAGCCCTCCTAGAAGATACGGTCGAGCTGTCAACCCTAAAAGAGCACTTCTTGGGAGGCAACCTAAGTTTTTTTTGCCATTTGCTAGTTTTTCTTTTCTTAGATTGTATATAATGTATTATTTTTATTTTAAAAAAAAGAAAAAAGAGCAAAAAAAGTGAAAAAGAAAAAGAATAAAGAGTAAGAAAAACAACAAAAAGAAGAGCGAAAAAATCATCAAAAAAACTACAAAAATAATAATAAGAGAGTTTTAATAGTTATACCAGAGCTCTCTACGAACCCCTCATGGTGTCCAATCCAATTCGTAGAGTAGCTGCCTGGAAAAATTAAGAAAACACAGAGGCAGAGCTTACTATGGACCCTCTGTGGTGGACATCGTAGTCCGTGGTGAGGCTCTCCGTCCGCGGTCAAGGGTTTTTCAAGCCGTTTGACCCGAGCACCTCTTCATGTTCTTCTTCCTCTCATCTCTTCTCTCTTAAAACTTTCTTCTTATCCTCTCTCCTTCTCTCTCTGACGCCTCCATAAGTACCCACCTCCAAAACCTTCAATTTTTCATCATTTTTCGTTAAATTTGTTCCCTTTCTTCTCATTTTCTTCACTTTTACACTAAATCTCCTTGAAATTTCTCTTTTCTTGCCCTCTTTCTCTCACATTCTACCCATCCTCATACCCAATTTTTTTAACTCCACTTTTACACTGAATCATCCCATTCTTTCAAATTCCTTCTTTTTCTTCCATATTTGTTCACATCCACCTTCTTTTCCACAAAATTCTGCATTTTTAGTTATTTTCTTTTTCATTTTCACTTTAGTTAGAGTTTCAAGATTTCACCCACCCATCCATCATTTCAATGGCACCCAAGAAGAAGGCAAGAACTAACCAAAAGGCAGGGACATTCAATCAAGCACCTCAATGAGCACCCCGAACTTCTCGAACCTCAACAAACGCACGAAAGCAAGGTAATATCCCTAAACCCCTTGGTTTAACACATCCCGAGCATATTGTTAGACACAATAATTTGAGTAGTAAGTTAGTTGTTACTACTTGTTATTATGACGAGGATTTGTTGACCAGATTAGGTTTGTTAGATGACATACATTAGTTGTTTGCTGGGGGAGATATGGGGCAATTTTTAGTGACTAGGAACCACACTTATCGTGACCTCACCCTTGAATTTTTGAGCAAATTGCATGTGAAGGTCACTAGTGGGCCTTATTGTCAAGAAGGATAGATTTCTTTTTATCTAAATAGGGAGTTTTATGAACCAAACTTAAGTGCCTTTAGTAGCATATTCAGTTTTTCACCTAGTGTGGACATGCCCTATTGACATGTCCCTAAAGAATTTAACCCGAATGCATTTTGAAATGAACTTTCTGGGGATCATTGGTAAGATACAAGCAACTCTAAAGGCATTATCATTAGAAACACCTATATTTAAGAGACCAAAAGATTGCTTGTTTGTGGTTTGTTTGCAGGGGAGGATAGTTTGAATATGTCTTGCCTATCTGAATTGTATTTCTTGTATAGCATGCTCCAAGGTGACCGACTTTACCCCAGTTCATCCTTGGTTAATCAGTTGCATAGTGCCGTCACTAGTTCTGCACAGAGGATTGTGATTAGGGACCTTATTACCCCTATTGCTAAGTCTGTTTGAACATAACCAAGCCCTGATGATAGAGTTCCCGGTTCTGCGTAGTTGAACCTAGCCGCTTTTGAATAAATGAAATTTTGTAAGGTAGAAGCTGGACGTGTTTTATTGGATTTATCATGGCAACCATCTCATGTCTCTTCCTAATGTTGAATGAACCACTCTCTTGAACCAAGCCAATCTATACTTTTTGTCGGGTGATGAAGAGTTGGCGCAAACCATACCACCTCCTCTCCCGCCTGACCTGTGAGCCTCTAGTTCATCCCAACTGTCCTCCTCTTCAGATTATGCTGGTTTGCATGCGTCAGTCCATTCAAGAGACGTAAGCTCCCTCCGAGCTCACATTGAAACTAAACATACTATGCTCTGTTAACTTTGTCCAAGAGTGGTATGATAAGCTCCGTGCGATGATTGCCTCCTAAAACCAATACTTCCAAGAATTTAGGGCATGTTTAGAGACTTAATAAGACTAGCATATTTCTCATCCCCACCCTCCTTCTTCTCCACCTCCTCCGCCTTTGAGTTCTTCTTTTTTTCTTCCCCATTGATTCTTATATCCTTGCATTGAGGAGAATGCTTTATCCCAACATGGGATAGATATGTGTAAATATGTGTATGTGATATGGATATGAGAGTAGTTTGCATTTTTAGTTGATCATTTCATTTTTCTTTCTACTTTGTAGGTTGGTTTTCTTAGTTTTAGCTTTTTTCTTGTATTTTCAATTTTTAGTTGCATTTTAGAGTGGTAAAAAAAAACATAAAAAAAACTAATAAAATCCTCCAATAATGAGTCTTGGACTAATAGCTTTCTTTGGCTTATTTTAACCCTTGTTGTTATGCCCATTTGTGAATAAATGTTTTATTATAAGTTTTCAAAATCTGCTTCATTTTGTTCGTCGTGTGCTGCGATTCAATTATGCAATGAGTCATTGTGTGAATATGTGGCATGTGCGACCTAATGAGCTAATTGAGCTTTGGTAGTGGTTCCGTGAGACTTTGAGCCTTATTTGGACTAATTCATCATTTTAGTCTCATATTCTTTTTCATTTGTTGCTCTTACTTGATTTCAAATCTCTAGGACTTGCTTTGACTCTTGTTCAAGATCACATTTAGCATGCATGTTTAGGTAATATGATTGAGGTGTCCTTTGAGTTGATGAGCTACATTGACCAAATAGCCGCCCTTATTATTATTTATCCCTTGCTACCCCATTGAGCCTTGGCCTTTCTTTTTCTTGATGCAAACCTAATATTGAACCTTGGTCAAATACATATCCTACCTTTTTAGCCAAGACTATAGAGTTTCGTTGGTGATTGGGAGTAGTTGGTGGACAACGACGTAATTGTTTGGTGTGGTTTGTTTGTATGTAATGAGGGATTCATGTGATATTTCCCTTTATGCAATTTTGGTTGAATTTTATGAGTTGATAGAGAAAGTGTTGAAAAGCCATAATCCTTTTCTTATCTAAAAAAACAAAAATGAATTGAATGAAAAGAAAAAAAAAACAGCAAAATAAAAAGAAAATCCAAAGGAAAAAAACCAACAAAAAATGTTGAAAGAAAGGGAAAAAAAAGCAAAATAATGCAAGGATTTGGTATAAGTTTCATATACTTCAACACTTTTTTGCGTACTCGACGAACTAGGGTTTATTTTGAGTATTTAAGATGTATTGGTATTGGTGTTAGGAGTACTTTTGTGAAAAAGTTGGGTGAAAATGATTCATACTCATAGTCTTTGTCTTTGAGCTCCACAAATTCCCAACATGTTTGTTCTACTCCTGCTATACCCATAGTCCTGTTACAGCCCTATCAAAGTCCTCATGATTATCTAGAATGCATTGCATTTTCATGGTGGTGAATTTAAGAGTCTTGAGATTTGAGTGAACCACGTTATATTTTTAAGCACATGAGTGATGAGTGCTTCATCTCTAGAGTGAGGGTCTACCGGCTCTTTTAGCTCTCCCTATTATATGCGCCAATATGTTTGTCTAAGCTGATTTGAGTGATCGATTCAATGTTTAATCTGATAGTATTTGTTCTTACTTTAAAAACTTCATTCGCTTATCTGTTTTGCAATATTTTTCATCACTTTTGGGCTAGCTTCTTGGGTTGGTATGCCATAGATGTTGCTACTTATGTTTACCTGAGGAGATTTTTCATTTTAGATTTCCTTTTCATAGTTGCTTGTGAACAAGATCCAAGAATAGAGGAGTTTGATATATGCTTAGAATGCACTTCTTTTTGGGTTATTTTGCTGCATTTTTACGGAGAATTATGAAACTATACTCCTTTTCCCTGTTTATGCGTTGCTATGATTCTTTTCTATGTTTTGCAGGGTTTTAGACCTTCTTGTCCTTACTTTGACCCCAATTGAGTGTGTTTTGACTCCCCATAGATGCCCTTAAGTTACCATGTATGTGGAGAAGAAAGAAGAACTAGAGAATGCTTAGACAGAAGCTACCACGAACCCTCTGTGGTGATGTATGTATCTGAACCCTCAAACACATCCAAATGAGGGTGAAAGAGCCTTAATATATTTTGCTCCTGAAGGAGAGAACTTAGATAGAATCTTTTGTATTTTTGGACTTATAAAAAGATCAGGGTGATGTACCTAACCTAGGAAGTTAAATGGAGTGCAAGAAGGCATAGAGAATCCAAAAAGAAGCAAGCAAATATCACAATGAACACAATACCTAAACTGAGTTCAACAAGAAAAAAGATAACTCACTTATCTAGGACAAGCCAATGGCGCTACCTAGAGAGGGAGCTAGGCTATTTCTTTTATGCTTAAGAATACATAATTGAACCACTAGCAAAAGAAAGGGAAAAAAAAAACATAGTGGAAAACTACTTAAGCTAGCCAACCCAAGCTAAAGCAACTAAGAATTTAAGAGAGAGTTATAAAACTCAATTCGGTTCATATATCATCAAGCAAATGTGATTACACTGCTAGAGGTCTGTCATATAAAGGAAAGCCTCAAGAATCAGATTATGCAAGCTACAAGAACAAACCAATCGCCAAAAGACAAAAGAAAACACAAAAAGCAATCAAAGTACAAAAGGTGACAATGACAGTTTTTGATCAATTCTAACAGACTGCAGCACCAAGTTTGAATAGCCATATCTCCTGTTCTGCTTTCCCAAAATGGCTCTAATATACCTTGTTAGAAAGCATAGAAAGCTCCCTTTCATATGACTAGCTTTTGATTTTTTTTAGCTCCTCTATGTGGGAGACATACTCAGAATAAATGAGGTGGTCTAGACTGCTACTCAGAAAGTACCTTTAGAAGTTTCTCCTTTTGGCCACCTTCTTAGGTGTTTAACCCTAGTTTCTTTTCCCACCCTTAAATTTAATTTAACAAGGGACCAAAAATTCAAAATTTCTAGTTAATAGGTGGGGATCAGGTTAGGGAAAACGGGTTCTCGAAATTCAGTTACAACTGCCCCCAAACAGCAATCTAGACAGTTTGACATTAAAAGGGGTTTTAGATGACCAAATGATGTCCAATTTGAGTGATTCTTCATTCCTTGAAAAGAGGATATCTTGAAATTTGTCTTAGGGCCAATTTATAGCAACTTATACTTTACCTTTTTCTTACCGCAAGCCACTAAAATTCATCTTGATGTGCTGCTAGGCTAATCTGTAGAACCTTAAACTTCTAAAAGATGTAACTATCTGCTTGCTTACTCAAAATGGATGATTCAAAACTCATATTAAACTTCGGTATGTCTATTTTATCCGCCAATTTGAATCAAATTAAAATCCTTTGTGAGGAGGGAGAACCGTCTGCCCAAATTAAGGTAGTCTTTCCTGGAGCTGAAGAGAACCATCTGCCGGAATTGAGGTAGTCTTTTCTGGAGCTGAAACTGGCAGCACGGGAAGAATGGTCTTTTCCTCCTACCAACTCTTGACTCATACTAAATGTAATTATATGAGCATAAAATAGACTTCCTAAGTTTTCATATGACTACAATATACCCAAAATAAAGCATCCTACCTAAGGAAAATATTTACGCCAAAACTGATACAGCAAATTCGACACATATACAGCAGTGACACTTCAGCTTCTATGCCTTGTTTTGACAACTAAAACTTGACTTAGCTTTCTAAAAAGTATATTTTATTAGCTTTCTAAAAAGTTAGTTGCATTTTTATTCATTACAAAGGCTAATTACATCACCCAAAAGTAGACTTCATTAGCTTTCTAAAAAGCTAATTACAGCTTCTTAAATGCATTTTCATTCACAGTAAAGGCTGCACAAAAATGGGTAGAAGCTGAACTAGCTTCAATTGATCACTAGTGCGGTTTCCATTTTCCCTTTCTGATGGGGACCATCAAGACCAAGCCTTAAATGAGCATCTAGCTAGCCCACACATCCATTCAAGCTCCAAGCAAGTTAAGAACATCTATGCATTGGTCAAAAACACCTTGGCACAATCGGACAGAATGTGGGCAGATTCGACAGAAAATTGGCCCGGTTTTATGCACCTTCTGGGACTTGAAAGTGAGGGGATGATTGACTGTGTTGCCCTCTCTCTTTAATTTTAAGGTGTTAGGAATCCAATAAAACAAGTTGTAAAGGCTTTGCAGGTCATTTGTTTGGTCAAACAGCAGGATCATTCCAATGCTACAGCTTAGGTGCTAATCCAGCATAGTCCGAAATGAAGGAACGTTTGGATCACTAACTCAAGGCCATGCTTTCTGAAATTTGAGGACATAAAAGGGGACATAAATATTTATCAGGCCATGGGTTCAAATCCCATCCAAAGCACCCCCTTTTGTTGGTTTCATCCAACCAAAAGAACAAAAAAAAAACACCCTTGTAATGAGTTACTCACTAGCTAGTACAAAGGGGCTTCTCCCTTGGGTTTAGCTTTGCCCACTTGCTGATTTGATTCTTTTTGCTGCATTCTAGGACCTTTATAAGCTTGACACCTCATTTGGGATGCATCATGACCCCTAATGAGGTATATTAAACTAATAAGTGATGTGTTAACCTCATAAGTGACCGATGGGATGTATTTCCCCACTTGTACTAACTTAGTTTTTGCAGCATGGGAGAGGGAAAATCAGCCAAGGGAGAACAAAACCAGCCTTGGCTTTCATTTGCAATAATTTTTGAATACATGAAACTTTGTGAGTTAGAAAACTCTCTCCATTGAGACTCCTAGTGTTATATCTTGAGTTTGGCAACTCAAGTGAGTCTTTAGGTCTCTTTATCTCAACTAGAAGGTGATTCAATTCTGTAACTAGTTGATCTAAAGAGATTACCCAAGTGCTCTCTAAGGGTGGCTCTTAGGATTGTCCCTTGAAAGGTCACTTGATTATCCAAGCTCTTGTGATTCATCCTCGCCTTCGGTTTTTCACACCTTCAATCCGAGTCTACTCTTGAGTGTTCTTGTGAGTTAATTCTTGTTGTCATAAATATACATCACTTTCAAACCCATGATCCCCACTTTGAAACTTCCTTTTGGAGATTGCACATTGAAGTTCAAATAGCACTCCATAAAATGTCTTTTGTCATGAAATTCAAATAATGGAACCAAAGAAGAGCTTTGCTATGCATGACTTTGTATGGATCTTAACTCCTATAAAGTTGAGTTGAAAGAATAAAAACGATACCCTTGAAAATATACATCACGTGGTGAAGGCCACGATCTACAGTATGCTTAAAATTGTTTGCCTCTTCATGTTCCTTCATCTTAAAGCTAAGAATGGTTGAGTTTATGCTCAAATAGGGCTTATTTGGGCTGCAAAAAGGGGCAAGCATAGAAAACCAAAGCATCCAACACTCATTTGTATCATTAGTTTTAGGATTTTTCAAGTTTTCTTTAGAGTAAGAGAAGGAATTGGAGTGAAAGATTGGCACTTGGATGTTGGAGTTTTGGAAGCTATTGAAGACCACCATACCTACTAAGTTTTCTTCCCCTTCTAATCTCTTGTTGAACTTTTATTTAGATAATAATTATTTCAATTATGTGTGAGTAGTTTTTATTAATCTAGGGACTTGTGAGCCAAAGTGTTGATGTTGAATCTTTGATTTTCAATATTTGTGGTTTATCTAATTAGTTTGATCGAATACTATCTTGTGGATGGACTACTGTGAGTAAGTTTTAGTCATATTTGCCTGCATACACTAGATAGTTGAGTGAAATACTGAAAGGAGAAACTTACTATTAGAACAACAAGTTAGAACTTTATTTAACGGCTACGTCAAAAAGAGTTGTTTGTTCAGAGCAAAATTCTAGCAATTAAGAATTGATAACCAAGACTAAACCAAAGATATTTGAAACATTGTTAACTAGGTTAGCTTACGCAATTCAGTTTGGTTCAAAAGAAAAGATTAAATTCTTACTTCGATTGCACTCCTTTGAATCATTCCAATCTAGATAAAGTTCATGTTTAAATCCAACGATCAAACTCTTTACTAGGCGAAATAATTCCCTAGATGTTTTTTGTTTATTTAATAATTTGCAATAGTTAAATAGTGATAGTTGAGACAACCGATTGAAAATTGGTCGCTTAGCCTTTTATAAGATGTTAGAACACGATAGACTACCCATGGTCTCTATGGGATTGATAATAAAACTATACTGCAAAAACCGTGTGCTTGCAGTAGCAATCATGCGCCAGCCATTATTTACTTAACGAAATAAATTTATTTTATTTCCCCCCTTTATACTACTCCTCTTTTCTAATGTAGTTGTTATTCCAATCATTAATAGTATTAATGTGCCGTTGTTATTATTCTTGTTATTATTATTACCATAACTATTACTATTATCAATTTGTTGCATTAGTTATATAACCCCTTCCCCTTGTGTCATTGTTTGGTTTATCTATGGAGGAAATTCAACTAACACTCAAATATGATTTCAAATGCAAAGAAAGCAAGCTGAAATCATAAGAGACTCTAAGGAGAATCCGAGAGAGAGTGAGGGATAGGAGTAAACTAAACTCTTACTTAGATATAGATATCACCACTATGCTTGAGTTTAGGGTCCTCAAGCTTAATTAGGATACAGATATCACCCCCTAATCAAGGCATAGGACTCACTTGGTCACCACCTAATTTGGCCTAGACTAGGATAAGCAAGTAAGAGTTTAAGGTTCAAATGGGAGCAATACGCTCAATTCACTTTTCAATTTCAAGCATAAAAGCTAAGTACAAAATAAGGTCCCCAAGGCCCTTATACAAACGTCCATGGGCTGCTTAGAAAAGTTTAAGAGGTTTCTTTAAGGTTAGGAAACCTCTAACCTAGCTTAATCTACCTAATCTAGCTTAGTCAAATCGATTTTTGTTCGTACCAAAAATATGTGATTTTTACAGTACCTTTCTACCTAATTTATGCTCGGAATAATTTTTATTTTTAGATTTTTATTTGATTTTATTTTATTTTACAGATATTGAATAATAGGGGAATAATGCCAAGAAAACATGAAGGAATGTTGAAAGCTAAAGATTTGGGCCAATTAGATTCCAACCCAAAGCAAACAACAACTACTAAAGAGAAAAAAAAAAAAAAAACAAAACACCAGCCCAGCATCACTTGCAACGCATATGAGCCCGGCACGCTTCCCCCCTATTTCTTTCTCTCTCCTCTCGGGTCTTCTATGCCCGATTCCCAGAACCTTAACCCCTCTCCCCGTTTGCTTCTTCATCTCCTCCTCAAACAACCACAACCATTCATCTTCTCCACTCCACACAGCGCCGGTTTTTCTTTCTCCTACTTCAATGCATCATTCATGGCGCCCGTTTCCCATCACCTCACGGCCATTTCGATGGACAAGCAAGGGGCTGTTTTTGGAAGCTTCAAAAGGAGGTCGAATAGCAGAGAACCGGGGCGCAATTCTAGAGTAAGGGTTGATTTTCATTTCCAGATTTCATTAGTTTAGAATTTCAGTTTTAGGGTTTAGTTCAGTTTTGAATTTCTCTATTTTCTATTTGTAGATCTGATTTTGAATTTGGGATTTTCATTTGCATTGGTTCGAATCCTTCAAATTTCTAGTTGGAGTTAGTTCGCTTGAATCAAAACTTCTGCTTTTTGGGTCGAATTTCGTCTTGCTATTATTCATTAATATCACGAATTATGTATCCCTTGTTATGCCCTGCTTGCTGATGCCCTGTTTCCCCTCTCCCTTATTTCGAATTCTCTATCTTTAGGTTGTCCATAGTTCGAATTCTCCTTTCCTATTCATTTATCTGTTTCTGGCTGGTTTTGGAACTTGGGTTATTGGTTTGATTGCGAATTGCAGTTGAATTTGGAAAATTAATGCCTTGAGTTCATTTGCTTTGTTTGTTCGTTTGCTCCGCTTGTTGGTTTGTGATGGAAATCCCTATCCCTTTTGTTTTAAAAGAATCAAATCAATTAGGTAAGCTCCATATGCTGGTTTAGGGATGAATAACTCATCCAAGTTTTGTTTAAACATTGAAACTGCAGGGCAAGGGTTAATTCCAGTAGCTAACCCATTTTTGTGTGCTCAATTTTTCAAATGTACTAAGGGTTTACGTCCGATATTTTTTAATGGATTTGAAGTTCAAGATGTTGGCTTTCCAAAAAATCAAGTTTCATCCAGTTTGGACTTCATTTGTTCGTTCAAATCATCAATTAAACCCAGGGTATCAAAACTGTCCAGCAAGGTCAGAATGTACCCGGTTTTGTTATTTTTATTTCATATGATATATTTTGGTCTAAGTCTTGTATTTTTACATTTACTGGGTCCCCAAGATGTTAGCTACGTGGTCCAAGTGATAAAATCAAGTTAAGTCAAGTGGAAGATGAAGAACCAGGTCAATCTTCCAAACTGTACAGACTAAGACCTGGTTCAGACCAGTCTGGCCATTTTAACATTTTCATCAAGAAACTAAACTCCAAATTGAGTAATTCCACATGGAGCTATTAGAGGACTTCTCAAGATTTCCAACCATGTGTGGCAACACAAGTTATGACCACGTTTTCCCTGGAAAACATAGCCTGCAAACGGACCCTGCATTCTGCCAGCACACTCCAGCTTATAGTAGCAATTAGCTTTCCTTCAACTCAGCAGATTTGGCACACTCTTCAAAGCTTAGCACACGTCCCTAGGCATCAATGATGGGCTGCAAGACCTTGGGAAGGTCGGCCAATGAAGAACAAGCAGCAAAAAGAGTGTCTCTTACATACTATTGGCTAGACAAAAGGCAAGGACCACTTTACGGCTAATCAATGGGAGTTCAGCAAAATCTCAGCATGTATTAAGCTTAGTTTAAGAGTAGATTAATGTATAATAAGTATTAGTATTGTTTTACTTTATGTTTAGAGTGTATTAGATTAGTTTAAGCAAGCTTGTAATATAGTTTAGCACAAATCAGCTTGTGTTAGCTCTTAATACCTTTCCTAACCATTAAGAAAGGTAGAGGGGGGTGTGTGTGTGCTTGCTTACTAGCTTAGCTCCATTTAAAGAGCTTGCATGCCTCTTGTATCAAAAGAACCAGATTTGAATCAAAAACCCCTTTGAGAGCTTTGTGCTTTCATGCCTTAGTGCAACCAAATTCCAACTTGCTTATCCTTAATCTAGTCAATTAAGGTGGTGATCAAATAGGTTTTAATCTTTAATTAAGTGGTGTTTCTGTATCTTAATCCAAGGTTAAAGACTCTAAACTTAAATTTGGTGGTGATATCTGTATCCAAACAGTGAGTTTAGCCTATCCTTTCCTTGCTTTATGCAACCGAATTTAAGGTGATTAAGGGTGTGATTATTAACTTGAGTTTTGAGTTAGTAATCTCCCACTTTGAAACTCCTTCATACCCCTTCATTCTTTCACTCCATTTACTTTGTTTTGCATCCAATTCCACGTTTCCCATTTCACTAAAAGACTTGAAATCCAACCAAAACTTCAAAAGCATTCAACCGGCAACATGGCAACTCCTAGGCTATGTGGGCAGAAAAGCGGCACGGTCATGCCGTGCACCTAAGCACGACCGTGCCTCACCTAGGCCTTCTTGTTTCACTTGTTTGTTTCGTATTCTTGGTGGGTTTTTGCTTGGTGTCTTCCTTTCCTTAAGGCAATCATCACAATTCATGCGTTTGCTGCCTCACAACCAGCTTATTGCATACCAATTGCCTTAATTGTCTGTTGAATGTATCTTCCTTGGTTTGTAAGCTTTCACTCTTAATTTGAGTATTAGCTTAGACCCTCGGCAGGTACATTATATTTGGTATCAGAGCAAGTTCAGATCCTTGCCTGAATCCCACACTCCCAAATTCAATCCAAACACATCCACAAATTAGCCCTATACACATCTGGTTCTACCATGAGCTTTAACATGATCTTAGAAGAAAGAATTGATGCATTCATGAGACAACAGAGTTGATATTCGGGGAAACCCTAGTCCCTCCAAAGAAAAGGTGCTCTAAGTGTCAAGGTCTTGGTCACACACC
>NCQV01146765.1:569-12274 GCA_002740545.1 Lophocereus schottii | reverse complement strand
CCGAGCCTTCTTGAGTAGTGTTTTTTTAGAACTTTTGAGGATATTTTGCTCTGTATTCTTCTTTCCCCCTTTTGTTCTTTTTGGTTGCCGATCTTCTCTTGTGCACTAGTTTTCTTTTACTCCTTTTTCCTTTTTTTCTACACCATCTTTTGTTTTTCCTCTATTGTGGGAGTGTTTTGTTGTTTTTTGTAATTCTTATTCTCCCTTTCCTTGTTGAGTAGCTTGTGATTCTTTCACAGCATGTACAGTTTGTTTTACATGCTTATTTGTTATGGGAGCTTGTACCTGTTCATCTTATGAACTTATTGGAGTGGTGCAAATATTTTTATTCTTCCTGGCTTCTTGTTTCACCCTTCTTTTCTTTGCAGTAGTACTAGATGAGCTGGTTTTTCCTTTAGAGGTTTTGTCCTTTGGTGTGCACAATTTTTCCTACTCCTTTTCAAGTTATGGAGTCGGTTCTTAATTTGGTGGAGCTATCTTGTTTGCTTTTTCCTCAACTGCACTTGTTACTTTGTATAAGTGAACAAGATATATAACTTAATAAATGTGCAATATTTAATGTAATCTGACTAGAGCTCACTAAAACAAAATTGTTTGCTCACAACATATGCAGTTCAGCTCACTAAATATAATTGTAGATGTATAGTTTACTTGCTGACTAAATTTTGAGATGAACTCACTACATATATGAACTACTATACTAAAAGAGATCGGAATGCTTAACTGCACATGGTATATAAGAATTAAAAAGATGAATTTTCATAATACTCACTAGACATGTGTCATAGCTCATGAAGGCATAGTTTATAGCTCACTAATTAGCAGCTATTAACCTAGAGTATAAGGTATAGCTCCTTCCAATACAATTTCTCCTCACGACATATGCAATTCAGATCATTACATATAAACTTACATAATGTAGACATACCTTGGCCTACATCATGAGTAATATTCTCTTCCATTCCTTGATTTGTTTCATTTGTCTTATTTTGATCCTTTTGGCTTCAATAAGAAAGAAAAATACAATTCAGTGCAGTGAACTATACTGTGTGTGTTTGGATATGTTTGAAGTGTAATTACTTGAAGTTCACTGGATCAGAAGAGATGTCTTTGACAACTTCCATGATTATATTTTGAGGGCTTGTGCTTGACCCTCTTATCTTCAATCTATCAAATAGCATTACATGTAATGTTAATATTACAATACATGTGTAGCACACTAGAATAAAAGGTGCAGCTCACTTAAGTCAAATCGTGGCTCACTAGAATATAAGCCACAGCTCACTACAGCATGTAGAATTGTGTGATGGGAGTATACGGTCCAACTCATTAGAATATAAGCTACAACTCACTAGATATATGAAATAGTATATGAAAAGAGATTGGAGTTCTAGACTGCACACTAGAATGTATGGTACCACTCACTAAATTCACGTTATGGCTTACTAAGATGTAATTTACAACTCACTATAATATAAGGTACAGCTCGCTAAAGCATGCATATGCCGACAGTCAATAGAATATAAGGTATAGCTGGTAGGGCTGCAAGCGCACGGTAGCATTGTAGCAAATCAAGGTCGATCTCATAGAGATTAGGTTGATCTATTGGGCTATATTCTCTCAAGATATGCTAAGTGAATCCAAACTTTAGATTGATAAAAATATAAAGATAAGGAAACAACTATAACTAATTCAAGGGATTTCAATTTAACAACTTCTAATTCACTATTCTGAATCAATTAAAGAGAAAATATATCTAGGAATTCTAGTAGTTATGAAAGGGTATTGGATCAAAATAATAATCGTATGCTTTTCTCTAATCGTTATTTACTCAGACATCAAAATGGGACACATTACAGTATTTATCCTTATATAAGGGGACAATATCCAACTTTCGACCTACATTTGGTCAAGTTCAATGACCAACCTCCAAATATTTAGCTGGCTCCTAGCATAATGGGATAATAATAATGTTTTAATCTTTTCCTTGGATGAACTCCCAGGATATAATTGGCTCCGTACACAATGGGGAAGGCTTCAATCTTCGATCGATTAAGTTTAGAGCGCGATGTACTGATATACAACTGTCTCTTGGCACAATGGAATGATGATCAAGCTCTCAGCCTTCGCAACTGACTCTTGATACAAAGGAACAATATCCGACATTTGACCTTCACTAGGTCAAGTTTACGACATTCGGCAGGCTCTTGACACAAGGTACAAATAACAAGCTCAGACAATACATCCTTCTAGGTAAGCATAACGCAATTAATTTCCTTTTGACTAGCTAATATATTTTTTATTGCAGATTATCACTACCAAAGTAACAATTGTCGAGCTTTTAATCCGAAAGTAGTTAAGTTCATGCATTTTGTTATTCATTTTCGTCACAACAAGAGAGGGTGGACTACGAGCTTCGGATCAAAGAGCAACCAAGTTCATGTAATTCATTATTCATCTCTATCTCGGCCAGAGTTAATAGTCTCTGAGATTCAGATCTAAAAGTAGTCAAGTTCATGAATTTCAACACTCATCTCCATCACAACAAGTGTGTGCAGGCACTGGGCTTATGATGTAAAAGCCGTCACATTTGGCAATTCTTCATTTGTCTCTATTCTGATGAAAGTGGATAGGGGCCAAACTTCATATCCAAAAGTGTTCAAATTCAGGCATTTTAACATTTATCCCCATGACAACAAGAATGCACGGGTAACAAGCTTTGAATCTACAAGCAATCAAGTTTAGGCAACATTTTTTCCCCTGTATAAGAGGATACAACATCATCATACATCTCCGTTATCACGAGAGTGGGCAAGCACTGAGCTTTAGACCTAAAAGTTGTCAAGTTCAGGCATTTCATGATCACTATGCCAATGAGAGTTGATAGATGTCATGCTTCAAATACAAAAGCGGTCAAGTTCACGCATTTCAACATTCATCTTTGTCACAATGAGAATGGGTGGGCGCTGAGCTTCAGATCAAAGAGCGGTGATGTTTAGGCATTTCATCAATTGTCTCTATATATCCCAATGAAAGTGGATAGGCACCAAGACTTTAGATCCTCCTAGCATCCAAGTCAAGGCAAAATTTTAAATTGGTAAGCACATGATCACTTAATTTGACCTTGGTCTTGCTTAGGCTCGGTGAAAGTGGTGGGGTTAAGTATAGACACCAAAATAATAGCATCTCGTATTATAAAAAACCTAATGATGAAATTGAAGGCCAACTTGTACACCTAGGTACCCAGTTGAGTAGAAATCAAAATGGGACCATCGAACTGGACACCTAAATTAGTTCAAAGCCAACCACCCCCAACCTTGGATTCCTGTTGCACTAGGTTTGTGTGTCAATTACATGTTTTACAAAATTTGATATATTTTAAACAATGTGAATGAACAAAATTTTGCGTAATAAAATATTAAAAGATAATAAAGAAGATAATTTTGTTGACAAGATAAACATACATTCTTATCTCTTTATCCACTCTTTCGCGATCCCATTACTACCATAAATAAGGAGCCACTCCTTTGGGTTTTACGAGGATGGGGAGAAATTTGATAAGAAAAAATGATGTATTTATGTGCATTTTTTTAAAACTCACTAGTTGATTCTACGTTATCTCTTCGTGTGCATTGTTTTCAGGTGTTAGGCAACTGAACATGGAGATTGGCTCTCAAATACAAACATGACTTGCTGTTTGCGGTAGAGATCCTGTCGGTGCTTTCGGCATCAGGAACCCAACCGGTCTCTTGGCTGAAGGAGGAACAATTCTAGGATATGCCTCAAATGGTGATATGACCTACCTCAAAAGTGATAGGACCTGCCTCAAATAGTGAGTATGTCTGAGCAAGGACTCCAGATAGGTTTTCGATCCATTTTCTTATTCTTCTTCTACCCCCAAAACAATACATCTTTTTCTAAGAAAATAAAATAAAATTAGAACCTTAATCAGGCAACCAACAAAATGAGCAAGGGGCTGTGTATTTACAGCTGCCCAATATTTTTATGGCCAATCTAATAAGTTTCTGTCTGAACCAAAAAAAAAAAGAAAAAAATTGTGATTTTAAGCTTGACAAGGGGGTTGTCCATATATGTTGGTTCAAACAAACTTCATATAGAAAATGGAATTCACGTGGTAGAAAACTTTGAGAAAGGCCATTTTGGATTTAATATATTTGTTGTTGATTTTTGTACCAATAAAGTCAAGAGGCAAAGTATCCATGGATTGCTACAAATATTTGGATTCACATTTTATCCATGTTAAACTTTGTATTTGTTTTAACACTGGGCTACTCCATTTTTAATATATCCTATAAAAGTCATAAACAATTTCTCTTTTAAATGTCCCAAAATAAATATTCTCAATATTTCTCTATATGGTTCAGTGACGACTCTTAATATAAGTTTAATTCCTTCAAATTTGACTAATTTTTCCAGACGAAGGAGTAACTTTTTATTGATTTCCTAGGGAAAAAAAAAGCGAATATCTTAGTTAATAATAATTTTAGCTACAGAATTTTAATCTAACTCAATTTGAGTTGAGTCAATTCAATTTGGATCAACTCAGATTTCCTTATTATTTGACATTGAGAACAGATTGTAGTCAATATTGTTCCCGTAGCTTGTTTTATTCAGATCTGGCCTAAGAGATGGACTTCCCTCGTTATTTTATTGCAGACTACCGTTGTTTTCACTTTACTGGTTGCAGAAGTAATCAACTCACTTGCGTAGTACACTAGTACACATGAATTTTGCTTTGGCCGCAAACTATGCGCCTTCTCCATGTTCGGCACCTTTGCACTTCACCAACTGAACACTTTATCTAAAAAAGCAACTTCCTCTGTTCTCCGTTCTCACAATCTAATCTACGTGAGACAAATGAAGTCTATTGTTTCATTTCCTCCCAAATCCTTGTACTCTTCTCGCTCGTTGCGCCTCATTATACTTCTCTTCTTCCTCCCCATTCTTCTTTACTTCTTCGCATCATTTACTCTGGTGTGGACCAACTCTGATTTCAGAAAGTTTTTGCTATCTGCATCGAGTCTTTCACCACCTCTTTCACTCCATCAGATCATGTTTGGCATTGCTTCGACACAAAACCATTGGATGAAGCACAAAGAGTTCATCAAAATCTGGTGGAAACCCGAAAAAATGAGAGGTTGTATGTTCGTCGACAGCTTACCAGAGAACAATCTCAGCAACTCCTCTGACAACTCATCTCTGCCTGAAATTCACATATCAGAAGACACTTCGCAGTTTCGATACACCCACAAACATGGGTACAGATCGTTCATACGTGTAGCGAGAATTGTGTATGAGACAGTCAATTTGAACCACTCGGATGTCAAGTGGTATGCTTTTGGGGATGGTGACACTGTGTTTTTTCCAGAGAATTTGGTGAAGACTTTGTCTAAGTATGATCATGAATTGTGGTATTATGTTGGGACCAGTTCGGAGATTTATGAGCAGAATCAGGGCAACGCTTTTGAGATGGGGTTTTGGGCAGCTGGGTTTGCTGTGAGTGCTCCTTTGGCGAAAGTCCTGGCTAAGGTTTTTGATTCTTGCTTGGAACGGTATCCTCATTTGTATGGCAGCGATGCAAGAGTCTACTCTTGTTTGGCTGAGCTTGGGGTTGGGTTAACGCGTGAGCCTGGCTTTCATCAGGTATGAATTTTGACGTGATTGAACACCGCCCCAACTTTCTCCATGCCACTGCAGTCGTGTGGTCAACAGTTCAGCGGCCTTACATTAGCAATATTGCTATTGCCAATGAACCCTTATGGAGTTCCGTCATACTAGCACTAATACACTAGTTCGCATTAGAACAGCTATTATGATTTCGCAACGTAAACATCCACATAACGGCCTTGCCCAGGCCAGTCATTAAGAAAGATACAAACCCAGGGGCGTTTGTCCTGGCTTTCAGTATCTATAATGCGCATTTCACTGCCAAAAATCCAGTGGGGTAATCCACTGGAAAAAGGGTTGCATTATTTGGTTACAGGTGGGATTTTTATGCCGGTACCAAACCAATTAGTGGTAAAATAGCATTATGTAGTTCTGTGCCACTGGCCAAAAATTCGGATCAGTGTTTATACGATGCACCCTACCACCACTCTGATGGATTCTGTAAGGGAAACAGTATGTATTATATGTATTTGAATTTTCAACTTCCATGTTTTCTGTCCGATTTCAGTTGTCCTAGTTCGTATGGATGCTGCAAGATCCTATTTTTTGGAATTCCGGAACTTTACAAAGAGAACAAAATAAGAATACTCTTGAATTGATTGACGGATAGAATGATAGGAGAGAGACATAAGACAAGCTCTTGCAGGGTCACCGTATGCGATTTGCAGATATATTTTTCATCTGATTGCAAAATGATTAGCCAAGACAAGTATCTGAATCTCACTTTTCCCACTGAAACCCTGGGCAAACTTCATTTTTCTTTTGATGTACTGTTGCCCAAGAAAAGGTTCTATCTATGTTCAGTTCACACGGCGGGTTAGTTGACGTAGAATTTCCGGTCAGATACACATGTTGGTTTGGTCTGAGTGGGTGTCCAAGAACATTCAAGGCTACCTTTGTTGGTCCACATAATCCTCTGAGAAAAACAAAACACAAATAACTTGGTTAAGAGCTAATGTCTAAAAGAATTGCACAATTTTTTAATTTGTTTCTCTCACAAAGCTGGCGAATAACTTCAATGTGTCCAAATCTTCGAACAACTCGTTGGCAGATCTTCAAACATATGCAAATGACGATCCTTTATTGTGGGCTGAATGCAGGTTGATGTTCAAGGCAACATTTTTGGTCTATTAGCTGCTCATCCTTTAATGCCGTTGGTATCCCTCACACATTTGGGCAAAGCAGATCCTATTTTCCCCAACATGGCACCAATCGCTGCTCTACAACACCTCTTCGAAGCAGTGAGCCTTGATTCTGAAAGAATGTTGCAACAGACAGTATGCTACGATCGTTGGTTTTCTTGGACAATTTCAGTTTCATGGGGCTATGCGGTCCAAGTTTTTGATCATCATGTATTGCTGCCCGATGCCCTTAGAGTACAAGACACATTCAGTCCATGGAGAAAAGGAGAAGCATCAAATTACATGCTGACCATGAGCCCTGCTAACCCTGATCCTTGTCGAAGACCAGTTGTTTTCTTCCTCGATGAAGCACGTGCTAAAGGCACCATAATCACAACCAGTTACCGAAGAATGTTACCCGATAATTGCAGCTATGACCCAATGATTTCACCAAAGAAACTTGAAGAGGTGGTAGTGTTTTCAACTAAGTCAAACGTCGGCATCAAACAGGTAGGCATCTGTTAAAATGCAACTTCATGATACAATGCGTCAAACAATTGATTAAAAAGGGTGGAAGGGTGCGGGCTGCGGTAAAACCCAACCCTAGTTCCGTTCTTTTCGCGGGGAAATCTAGGGTTCCTGTTCCATTCCATTCCCTCCCATTCATCCCTACTCTTTCTCATTCCTTTCCACTCTCAAAGGAAAAATACCACTCATTCCCACCACTTTTCATCCCTTTCCACTGCTTCCCATTCCTTGATATCAACACTCAATTTTTTCCATTCCTTCCCATTCCATTCAATTTCTTCCAATTCCTTCCCCCTCCTGCAGGAAAATACAATTCCTGCCCATTTCATTAAAGTCCTTTCCACACCACAACCGTTCCTTCCCACAAAAAAAATAAGCCCCCTAGGCCCTGGGACAAACCTCCAGTGCTAATAGTACATGGTAAGTCCTTTACTAGGCCTTCAACCAATAATGTTGACTTTTGGTTGAATTAGTTTCTTAACATCCTAGCATAGTCATTCTAATTGAATGGCAACGAATTCAGATAATTAGTGGTATGAGCAAGATATTATGTTTCCATATCAAATCCAACATTTTCTAGACAGATCACAAGCTGACATTGTTCTGTTTGTGCTTGACAGTTGCAGGCTCCAAGGAGGAAGTGTTGTGACGTCTTGCATTCCTCAAAGGGTGCCAAATTGGAGCTTTCAATCAGGGAATGCAAGGATGATGAACTGATTCATATACATCCTCAAGAACTCAAAACTTAATTTTCAGAATATCAAGACCTCCACATGTATCATGGCCCATTTCCTGAGCTTGCTGACTTACACGGGCACTTCTGCTGAGACATATTATGTTGTAAGCACTCAAAACTTCGTCTCTGATCGAGAAGTCGAATTCTGGAATGTCCGTTTTGAGTTGCAGGAAAACTATGCCTTTGCTGTTTGATTTTTGACATATTATATTGTAAGCACTTTTTTTCCGTGTAGGGCGCAAGGAGCTAGAAAGAATACCAAGAAAACGATTGCATATGAAGGTCGTTTTGATACAACTGCTACAAGCATTATCAGTAATTGTATGCGCCATGCCCGACAAGCCCTGGTCCTCCAGCCTCTAGGCATGCTTGCTAGTTTCAGGCATGCTTGCTAAGGCTTTTTTATTTTTATTATATATTAATATAGTGCAGTTTGTACTTTGTACGCACATGTGCGGAAATTTTATGATCTTATTATTTTTCTTTAAAGATTCTATGGTCTTATCATTTATTTTAATTAAAATCACTAATATGTTTAGCTAATTGATACTGAAAAATATCTATGTAAAATATTTTATTTTTGACATATTGCTTGGGTTGGCAACTATATTTTTAGTTGGACATTATTTTTAGCATTATAAAAGAACAATTCTTATATTGGATGATTTTTTTAAAAAACAAATAACAAATTAAAAAAGGAAAAAAAAGGATGAAAAGGTTAGTATCAAATGACTACACAAGATATCACTTCGGAAAATACCATAAGGGAGCTTTGTGAGAGTGGGTGAGTGTAGAGAGCAACTCATAATTAGTCGCTGAAAAACACATCCAAGTAGGGGTGTGGTGGTATACACATGTGATAATTGTATATAGAATTTCAAGGGGGGGAAAGGGTAGCCCGGTGCATAAGCATACAATTTACATATTTCAAAGTAAAATATACAATCATTATATATTTATACCATTTGACACTAACATTTTACCATTTTCCCTTTTTTTAAAAAAAATTTGATATAAATTTTGTTGTCCTGCCAATTTGTGCTTCATCTTAGCATTAGATACATTTTTTTTATATATATTTGACATATGTTTAATGTCATTTAGCCGGTGAGGAGATGTCTCTTCAAATTTGGATAATGCATGATAATAATTGAAATATCAAACCAATCAGTTGACAAATTCGCAAGTGCTCAAAGAATTAAATAAAGAAATAATTATTTAATATTGATATTTGAATAAGGAGAATAAATTGATGACGATTAGATTAATTGAATAAAGATTAACTATATAGTGTTGATATAAGTGTAAGATAACCAATACGCATTCTCCACTTATAAAAAAACCATGAACCCATTCAACCCATTTAATTTTACATTATACATGATATGATTAATTCACTAAAGAAGCAGAATCAGCCTAACGAACTAATCAGCTGTTTGTGGGCTGCAATATCCTAGCACGACAGTGGAACTACGTGCGCCAAAAAACCATCACTCTATTGGTGGCCATTCATGTTTGCTGCCGAATTTTTCCTCTTTAGTTTAATTTAAAAGTTTTTGTGGAACATATTTAAAAGAATTTTTGAATTTTAATAATCGTCATTTTTGCCGATCTATTGCAGGTAATCTCTACATGAAAAATACATGGGAATGGACTACACTTTACTCCTATTTAATTCTAATATACCTGTAATCACAAATTATAAAGATTGAATTTTTATAGATTCAGCTGAATCAACTTAGGTATAATCTCTATGAATACAAAATCCTCTGGTTCTTTCTCTTTTAAGGATATATTTTTCAACCCCTGAATCAAGGGGAGCAAAGGCCTATTTATAGTAAAGCCTCCCCTTGAAAGTCAAGAGGGGCCTTGACTTGGATTTTAGGCTTTGATCTGAGTTTTGGGCCTTGACCTTGACCTAGTTTGGGGCCTTTCAATCAGGCCTTATTCTAAATTGCTTTGACTCTCGTCTGTTTTAACTTTGACATTGACTTTGACTTGAGACTCTCCAGGGCTTGGGCCGAGTATTAACTTGGAAGCCGCCTCGAGTTTTGATCGGACGTTGACTTGAGAATCGTTTTGACGTTTGACTTGTGTGCTGATGTAGGTCTTGACTTTGACTTTGACTTTGACTTTGACCTTGACCGCGTCATGACTTGGACGTCGTTCAGACTTTAGGTCGGGACTTGACTTGGTAGTCGCCTTGAACCTCGTTTTGAACTTTGACTCGAATTCTGATTAAGCCTGAATTTGGAAGTCATTTGAACTTCATCTTGGGCTTGGCTTATGAGTCTGTTTGAACTTGACTTGTAAGTCTTTTTGGGCTTAAATTGTGAGTCTTTGGGCATGATTAAATCAATTAAAAGGTTTGACCTAATTAATTAATTTAATTTAATTTTGGTACGGTACGAATAAATTTTTAGTATTTATAAATTGCCCACTCAAGATAAGATCACATGATAGACTAGTCCTTTAAACACGCGATCGAAGTCCCAATTTTTTTTTTTTCTTTCTAAAACATACCATGTTTAGGTGGCCCTTATTTTTAGGTGTGCGATGATGCCATATGAATTGTAAGGATACAACTGTTAGCGCCGTCGTATTTTGTCTAACCCTTGCAACCAACTCGTTGTCTTGACATTTGACGCTTAAATTACATGGTTTCCGAAACTGTGATAGAACACTTGAGTGAAATATGACAGACCGCCAAATTGCGAAAAGGCGGATTGCGAAAAGGTATAGGAGCACCTCCAAATGGCAAAAGGAAAAATGTAAGGCACCAAATCGATTGTCGCCGTCCTTCCCATTTCGTTGAACCCTGATTTTTACTTGCTGCCACGCTCCTTCTTCTCCCTTTCTTCTCTGTTGGCTGTTGCCGCAAAGAACTCGTCTTCCGCCTTCTTCTGCTTCGCCCTTCTTTGGTGTCACACCACCAACCCTTTTGGTGTCGTATTCAATTGCTTGTTAGGAATGGAAGGTGCCTTTTTTTTTTTGGTGATACCTTGACATATGACACGGGTGTTCTTATCGACGAAGACAGCCGGCGGCGGGTTCGAGGACAACTTCTTATCGTCAAATCCTTATGCAGTTCGAATGGGACAGTCATATTGACGCCCATAAGGTGTTTGATAGAATGTCTGCGAGAAACATGCACAGTTGTAATAATGGGTTTTCTGGGATAATTTTGGGCATGCTCGATGCTCTTATTGATGGATGCATTATATCATCCTCCCTTTTTTTTCTTTTTTTTCCGGCACTTGCTTGCAATTTGGTCATGTGGGAATCTCAGGGCTGGCTTGGTTATTGAGAAATAGTGAAAGGAGTAATTTTGAAGGGTTTTTTTTTTAAAAAAAAAGAATTTGGGTTTGACTTCATTTGAGGCTTTGATAATAGATATGAGATTGGTTTGACGCTGAACCTGTCACTTGGGTTATGACTCACACTTGGGTTGTGACAAACATTGATGTGCGCCCCCGATCAAAGCTTGTGGCTCTTGTTCAAACATAACTTGATTTTTTTTTTATTTGATGCTTGCATGAATATTCAAAGTTTGTGGGTTTCGTGATCATGGTGTTTGTGATCTTTCAAGTTTTGCTGGAAAATTTGACGTGGATCCACCCGAGGGCCTCTGA
>NCQV01146686.1:0-11668 GCA_002740545.1 Lophocereus schottii | reverse complement strand
AACAAGATTAAGAATCAAAAATCAGCGTGATAGGGATTGGAGTTTACTCACTTGGTTCTTGAAAAAGGAGGTGTGAATGATGCTTGATGCTTGAGCGGGTGTGGGGGATGGCTAGTGACTGATCTGGTGGTGGGCTAGTAGCTATCCTGGTGGCAGAAAGGTGACTGAAATTGGGCTGGCCATGGGGGTTGTGGAGGAAAGAGGAAGGAGAAGACTAGCTTTACTTTACCTGGTTGAGAATGATTTTGATTGTATCTTAATTTACTTGGCTAATTTTATACCTAGCAAAGATAACCTAAGCTAGTAGAAATTAAACACATGCAATGGTGCATAGCCAAGTAAAATGGAGTAATAACTTGTCGGGCCGGAAATGGGCCTAAATGAGCTTGAGCCCAAACAATATAGCTTGTGCGATTGAAATTGTTTTGTAGCTCAAAATTAAATTTTTCTAATGTTATGAAAAATAACGTCATTTTTTTTAAAATCATAATTATCGAGGCCTACTATCGATTTTCCTGAAAATTTTCAGTAAATGAACTAGAATTGTAAAGTGGAGCCTAAAATGAATTCTCCCAATCGGGATGATTAACTCAGATAAATAAATGCGAAAAATTAATAACACAACTTAATTAAATAAATAAACATGATGTAGGGTCAGGCTATTACAGCCTTCCCCTCCTTAAAGAGTTTCGTCCTTGAAACTTATGAACTTTGTTAAAATATGCAAGGTTATTTCAAATAAGTATGGGTACTTAGCTTTCACTTGCTTCTCAGTTTGTCAAGTAGCTTCTAAGGAGGTATCATTTGCCTAAAGGAATTTGGTTAAAGATATCTGCTTAATGTTTAACTACTTAATCCTGTGATATAACATCTGAACTGGGTGCTCTTGAAAACACAAGACACCTAATGACTGCAATAGATTTGATTATGATATCGTGGTCAGGATTTAAAATGTATCGGTTGAATTACGAGGTAAGAAACACGTTATACATGTGTTTGAGTTATATAAGCATATCTGGTAGACAAGTTATGGGATTGAACTTTTTAATGAACTTGTACGGTCCAATAGATATTGGCCTCAGTTTAGTTCACAGTTCAACCTCCTTATACCCTTAGTTGGCAAAACTTCTTGAAAAATCTTCTCATATATCAGAAATTCCAAGAATCTCATTCTTTTATCAACATAGCTTTTTTGGAACCAGGAATCTTCTGACATGTGTCACATTATTGAATGCTAGAGAAGATCTTCATGACCTAAAGGATGATTTTATTGTCAATGTTTGCTGTTATTTTATCCTGATGTTTCATGTAAGATTTTCTACTGGTGCTATCACAATGTCGACCGCTATGAGTTCCATACTTTTATTCAAATACAAATGTTGATCGTTGGTCGTGAAGTACTACAGGCTCCAACTTAAAAGAGTTGATCCATTGATATTTTTAGATGCTTGCCCATCTGTTTCAAGATGATAAGAACTATAAAAGTTCAATCTAGTTCTAAAGGCTCTTTGAAGTGCTTGCCATAACAGGCTTGAAATCTCTGATCTCGGTCACACACTATATCTAAGGGAATCTTATGACAAAGTCCATGCGTGTCCATTAGGGAGGGCTGTAAGATTCAGTTGCATATTTGCCTTACTATGCGGCACTAATTGAATGTCTAAGTCCTTAAGCTCTATCAAGAGATTCAGTTGAGTAATCACTACAGTAATCACAGCAAGTTGTACCTTCCTATTTAGGGCATTTGCCATAATATTTCCCTTTCTTGGTTGACGTTGGATTTGCCACAACTGATGTTTCATATCGACTGAGCTTCTCTTGAGAGAAGATATACTTCAAGCATTGATGATCAGTATTGGTTCTGCATGGTAACCCATATAAGTAATGTCTTCAAATTTATAATACAAAAACTACAGAAACTGGTAGGGTAATTCTTCTCATAAGACTTGAGTTGTTAGGAGGCATAAGCCACCACTTTATCTTCTTGCTAACTCTATAACTCAAGAATTATAGGATGTTGGAGAGGCTTGTTCTATGATACATAAGTTTGAAACTATTGACTACCGACGATTCCATACAAGAGAAACCAAGGACATATTAGAGAGACATTTTGCTTCAATCCATTGTAATTCAAGACTTGCTTAAATTGCCCAAACGCTTACAAGCAGTCCATTGACTCCACCTCCATCTGTGAAGTAGACATCACTCTTGAAAATATTTCATTGCACTTTCTGATAAAAAACCATTTATCATTGTCTTTGTTGGATTACCAACACCAACAGTCTGGATATTCCTCACTTTAAGCAGGGGCTTCATCTTTTTGTCTTCATGGCATTTCCCCATCCAGTTGCATCATCATTCACTCTCATGTCATATCTTCATCAGTTCTGATCACTTTTTTCTGTTTTTAAGAGCCCACTTGCTACTATAGTTTGATTATGATTGGGCTACACCCATGTTAACAGATGATAATTTTGTAGCTCACCTGAATAGAAGGTAGATCTTAACTACACTTTGTATAGGGTTTGATTGTTGTTTAACTTATGGAATCCATTGCTAAGGGGAACACAATGCATCTACCGTTTTGGCTGATTCAACCTCAATTTCCTGTTGAAGATCACTTAAATAAAACTTAAGTTTGACAATCAAAATCTTTTCCATGCATTTGCATTGCATCAATGAGAAATTTTGATGGGTTACTGTTCCTTGGAAAAATGTTTTCAACTGATTCATACTAAAGAACTCTAGAGTGAAAGTATGACCTAATGGAACCATAAGAATGGATTTGAGGAGTGTAGAAGGTTTTCACTGTAACATAGGTCTCAGGGGACAAAAGGGTGAACATTGGAACATTTTATCTAATTAGTAAAACTGATATTTGGTGGAACATTGTTAAGAATAGACTCAATTTGGACAATGTCCTTTAATACGTCATAATAATTATTTTCAATATCACCTTCCCCCGTACCACATACACCAACACCACAGTTACATGTTTTCTTCCCAGCGCTGCGAGCTTCTGTGTGGAATTTGAATCCATTAACTCTATATGTCATCCATGTCGACACATATTGATTTGGCTTCGCAACCAATTGTGTCAAGTAGCAATGCTTGTGGGTGTCGAATAGTTGAATGTAATCCACCTAAGGTGACATAACATGTGGTTTTAGTTATTACAATGCACCTAACTCTTATGTTAAAATTATGAAGGAATAAGTTGTATTACTTACATTCTGACTAAACCAATCTGCAAAATGAGTTTCGATGATGGTGTCAACAACAGCGCTGCTGACATTGGGACGTGCAGTTCTGACTTATTCTATGAAAATTTTATCACATTTTATGAAGGGCATTAATAAACTTGTGTTCCGAATGATAAACTCAATTGGAAGTTAAGGTAGCACTCACGCAATATTAGGTTTAACTTCATCACAATTTAACAGCATGTGAAGATGGGTAGTAATATATTCAGCATCTGTGAGATACCTTGATCTTTCCCTACTAATAATAGTGGTCCCTTGCGGTTCAAACACAGATAGAGTTAGAAAATGATTATTATGTTCATTGCCATCCTCATTTCTCCTGCATCTAGTGCGCATGGAGGGCACATTAGAGCCAAAGTAATTGGAGGAGGCAAATGTCGTCTCAATTTCAAGGTAAGCTTCTATGATTGAACCTTCAGAAGTTGTTTCATCTTTTTCTTCAATCTTTCCAATGTATCTAACAAATTTACAATTGGATTCGCTTGTAAGTGATTGCACATATAAGAATTAGGATAAGGTTTTATCGAATACAGTCTACTTTACCTTTTAAATAAATACATCTATCGGTATTGTACTGGACCACCAAGTTGTGCCTCTTCTGTAAAATGCACTGGCAAATGCTCCATTACATTGAAGAAGCCAGGAGGGAAAATCATCTCCAACTTACAGAGAGTGATGGCATGTTTCGATGTATTTTCTCAAACATATCCTCTCGCAGTGTTGTTAAGCATAAGTTCTTGAAGAACTGACTTATCTTAATGAGAGGTTTCAACACATCATCTGGAAGCACACCAAATGCAATGGGTAAAAGAGTCTCCATAAACACATGACAATTATGACTTCTCATGTCATTGAACTTTTCCTCATTAGGGTCTACAATATTCCTCAAATTAGAACAATATCCATCAAGCATTTGAAGCTCCTTTACCCATTCACACAACTCTCTTCGTTTATCCACAGGAAATATGAACTTCGCTTTGGGTTTAACTGGCTTACCACTAGGGCCTAGATGTAAATATAATTCTTGTCTATCACATATTTCTGCAACATCCCTTCTTGATTTGGTATTGTCCTTTGTTTTCCCATGGACACCCATAATAGTTTTAATGATGTTTTTGAAGAAGTTCTCTATGTGCATCACATCCAAATTATGGTGGAGCAATTGGTATCGCCAATAAGGCAACTCTCAGACTGTGCTCTTCTTCGTCCAGTTATGCTCATTTTTCTTAAATCCTGGTATGACAAAGTCACCATTTGTAGGTACCATTGGGTAATTTTTCACCTCGGCATAAAGTTCTTCCCAAAATAAGCGGTGAGATCGACCCCCATTAACAATTTTGCCTTCCTTAAATGCAGTTCTATTTCCTCTCAATGCATGATTCCTTAGCAGAAAACACCAATGACAATCAAACCATGAGAATTTACCTCGATTTCTTAATCTCAAAGCCTTTTGCTGTTTCATACACACAGGACATGCCAATTGCTCATTAGTATTGCACCCAGATAACATTCAATACGCGCGAAAATCATTGATGGTCCACATAAATACAGCCTTTCATCTAAAATATTTGCCCTGTAGAAATGTCATATGTTTCAACTCTAACATCCCACAACTCTTTCAACTCATCAATAAGAGGTTGTAAATATATATCTATTTTGTTCTTAGGATTTTTGGGGTTGGAGATTATACAAGTTAGGAACATAAATGGTGTGGTCATACACATTTCAGGGGGAAGGTTATATAACTACCACCGGCCAAACAGAGTAAGATCTTGAAGACAAAGTGTAAGGATTAAATCTATCAGCACATAAGCCAAGCCTCACATTCTGAGGCTCTGAAGCAAGATCAGGATACTTGTTATCGAAATGTTTCCATGCTGCCCCATCGAATGGATGACATAAAACACCCTCCTCACGCCAATGTTCATAATGCTATCTCATGTGCTTTGTAGTACTTCTTTATGCATACAACCTCTGAAGTTGAGGTTGTAACAGCAAGTAATGCATCCTTTTGTATGGTAATAGATTCTGATTCCTTTGTTGTGACCTTTGCCTCTTCCATCTTCAATGCCCACAAAAGTTGCACGTATCTAAGCTTTCATCCCCCTTAAAAAATAACTTGTAATCTTTCTAACAACAATCGATTTGGGCCATATCGTTGCTGAAATCTTTAAGAACCTTCTTCGTTTGCCCACAGTTGTTTAGCACGTGGTTGTCAGGAGGACACATCTCTTTCATTAGTTGAACAATTTTATTGAAACAGTTGTGTGGCACATTATAATCAGATTTGATACTCAACAGTCTCGCAGCAGCAGAGAGCTCACTGTGGGTGGAACAACCATTGTATAAGGGTCATTAAGCTACTTGAACCATATTGTAAAATGGTTCTCGACAAGTACTTGACTCCTCTTCCCTTACATTTTGATTTTCTATTATAGCATCACCAACCATATCCTCCATCCGATCTACGTAGGATTCATTGTGCTCATTATTAATATGACTTGAACATCCAACTTTGAGAATTTGACAATTTGAAAATCCAAAATTATATTGCTGAGGTTCTATTTCCCATGACTTATCCAAAACCAATACTCTTTCACAAAACCCTTATACATAAGGTGCATTTTGACCTCATCAGGTGTTAATACACCCTATTTCTGCATTTAGCACAGAAACTCTATCTGCCAGCGAGTAATTTCATCGAATTGGTTTACTCCATCCAGAAATTCTTGCGTATAACCACTATGATTAGACAATAATCTATTATACATCCACCTATGATGTGAAGGACCATTTATATTCTGCTCAAACAATAATGACCACAAAAGTTATTGGATAAGAATTATTTTTAATTTAAATAGTAACAACTATATAAATTACTCAATTATATATTATATATGTTTACTTATAAACTTCTACAAATATACTTATATTTTTAAGAATTTCAGCAAACTAATAATTCATCCAAACTTCAGCATTTTATTCCACCAACATATCAAATTTCAAGTTAGAATTATCAAACCTAAGCCTAAATTATATTGGGCAAAATCTGGACACAAATTAGAGTAATAAGTTCACACAACTATCACATGTTAACAAAAGTATAAACTGAAGTATTTCATTCCACCAATCAATCAAATTTCTACTTCAAATTACAAAACCTAAGCCTAAATTACATTGGGCAAATGCTTCAAATAAATTAGAGTTATAACTTCATACAAACATCCCATTTCACCAAAATTATGAATGAAAGTATTTCAATCCACCAACATATCAAATTTTAACTTCAGATGACCAAACCTAAACCCTAACTTGCATTGAGCAAAATCTTCAAACAAATTAGAGTATCACACAAATACCATTTCAACATAAATATGAACTAACTATGAAATCCTAATAATGTAATCCAAAAATTTGTAGAAATTAGAACTAGTATAGTTGAAAAATTTACCTCAAACTTGCTGAAAACAACCGGCAGAAGGCGTCGTAGGCGGCGGCCGGCAGTGACCAACGGTGGGGGAGGGCAGCAACGGCAGGCGAGGGGGCTGGTGGCCCGTGGGTGACGGTCGCGGTGGTTGGATGGCGCTTCAAGTGAGGGGAATTTCATAATTTGAAGGTCCAATATTATATTGCTAAGGTTCTTGTTTTTGACCCTTGTCTTGATTGAGAACTTCATTACCCCTTGGAGTCCTTAGCACTAGTTTTAGTACATGTGCTTTATTTTAAGGTCCAGATGAGACCATGGTAGATATCCCGTGAGATTTAAACCTTATTTGGACTAATCATTGTATCTAGTCTCCTATTGTTTCATATGTGTGACTGTTTCATATTACATCTTTAGAACTTGCCTAAACTATTGTTCAAAATCACATTAGCATGTGCATAGTTGATGATATGATAGAGGCATTATTTCTTTAGTCATTTTAGCCACATGGACAAATAACCTATCCTTGAGTTCCATGTTAATCCATTTGCTAGCCCTATTGATCTTATGATCATTTTCTTATTGTGATCCCTCAATTGTAGCCCTTGGTCGTACTCATATTCCTATCCTTAAGCTAATTCTATAGAACATCACTTCAAGTTTACCTGTGGGGAGCTTATGGAGCCAGTTAAGCTTATACTTGCTTGGTTTGTTGGCTTGATGAGGTGATAATGGTATTATAGATTTGGAGTGTTTCCCTTATGTTGATATGGATTGCTTATCTATGTGTTAAGTTGTGAGTTGACAATTGGTGGTCTTATGCCTTTCATAGCTGAATGGCATTTCATCTTTCCAAAGCAGAAAGGAAAAAAAAAAGAAAAATGAACAATTATGTTCAAAAAATAATGAATGAAATAAACTAAGATTGAAAACTATGAATGAGTTATTGGCATTAGTATGTAAATGACTTGTGTTCCTTATTAGTCACCTCATTTCCTGCTCAAATCATGCAGGATGTTTATTGTGTTGTTGGGTTTTGGGGTATTGGCATACTTCATGGTTGCTTGGTGCCTTGTTGGTTGCTTCCTAGTCATTTAGCTAAATAGCTTCACGTTGTCCACATTCATTAGTCCACTCTTCTCCGTTAGCCCTTTTAGTACACGTTACAACCCAAGTCCTCTTGAATGTTATGTGCATATTGTATTTTTTTAGTAGGGAGAATTTAAGAGTCTTGATAAGCATATGGTAGATTGCACCTTTGCAATGAGTCTTAAGTGAACCCATACTATATTTCAAATACACGAGTGGGAGTGATTGACATTTCTCAAAAGTGAGGTTTCACCGGTCCATTTGGTTCTAATTGATTTCATGTGCTTGCATGATGTGCTTTGTAGTTCTTTGGGGTGATCAAGTTTGATATCTGGCTTGTGGTCGTAAATTTCTTTTAAAACATCCACTTTCTCCTAATTTTGAAATGTATTGTGCACAATTTGGGGTTGTCATTGATCAATATTCTTGCTTGTGATGTGCTACGAGTTGGCTAGCTTGAGGTGGTTGTTATGTTTTTGAGTCCTAGATGCATCTCTCCTTGTTGGTTTTATCTAATGTTTGCTTGAGGACATGCAAAGGTTTAAGCATAGGAGAATGATGAGTGTCATATTCACATAGGATTTCATAAGTGTTTAGTAGTAATCTTGGGGCATTACTGGGATTAATTTCATAATTAATGCCCTTATTTCTGCTATTACATTTGGTTTCACTTGTTTTAACAGTGTTTACCGATTTGGACCCTACAAGCCCAAAGCATGTTTGCAGAATGAAGATTTTAGTGCCTTGTGGATCAAGGAAGGTAGCCAAAGAGGTCCAAAGACACCAAACACGGACATACCATGGCCAGTGTTACGGTCCAAGAGGACTCAAGAAGAAGCAGCATGTAGTAACTGCATGACTTGGACATATTTAAATAGTTTTAATTCTTGCTTTAGTTACATGGTTATGATTAATCGGAGTAGCGGGCCGTGCATTATTATGCTGCCAAATAGTGCTTGATCTAAGAAATTTCGATATTGCGGAATTTCCTTTAAGTATATGAAATCTCTGATAATCATGTAAAAGTATGTAATTTCCTGCAAATTAACATCTGTACCACAATGAGGTGGGAATTTACTGAGCCATAGTCATTTGTTAATAGCTAAAGAAAGGAATAGAATTAGCGAATCGATGCTGGACAAATGTATGGTCGATTTTGGGTCATGTGGAAACAAAAAGAGTTAGGATAAGCTTGCATTAAATTGACAACACTTAGTAATTATCCAAAAAAATATAAAGACAAAATTAAAACCAATCAAAGAATTAATTGATAAAGTGGGGGATGGGCTCCCAAAATAGTATCTGAAGTATTGTGAAGATAGCTACAAAATAAATTTAAAAAAAGAGGAAGAAAGCTTCACACTTCATCAACTTCCATCATTGTCATCATTTGTACAAAGTAATCAATCCTTTTTCTTGCCTTTTGTCTTTGTTAAATGTGAATATCATGAAAATCCAAATTGATCCATGAGCAATGCATGTGGTTAGTGGGATAATCTTTTCAATAAATTAAGTTATATTGCCTAATTGAATTCTTGAAGGAAGTCATTGAGATGTATATTACGGAATGAATGATCAATGTATGTCAATTTACTTGAATTGGTTCATGAGAATTGGGTGAGTTTAGTTTGGAATTGAGTGTTAGTTTTAAATAACGTTGAAATGAGGATATCAGAATATTATTGTTTTTGCATTGTTGGTTGTTACATGAGTAAAGTGATTGATGAATTACGTTGTGCAATTGTAAGCGTTTCTACCCTAATTAGATTAGGTGTATGTCTAGCTTGCTTGGGTAACTTGTGCTTGATGAATTGAATTGGGTTCTTGAAAGAAGCATAAAAATTAGAGATTTATGTCTAAAATAGATGTAAAGCTAACTAGTGAAAGAGTAGGGTTTTGGTGAAAGAATATTCTTCATAAGCATTCAAGTCAATGTTTAATAAAAATTTGGAGGTCTAAAAATGAGTCAAGCTGGTTAAATGAGCTAGGCAAATTGGTTGGTTTAAATGTCCAGTTAAGAAGTCCATGAAACACTTGGGTTCATAAGCAACTAATTTAGATAATCAATGGGTATTAATTGAATTAATTGATCTTTTGTTTGAGCTTAAAATATCAAGTTTAAGATTGATGTACATATATGAAACAACCTCGATAATGAAAGGAAAAAGGGTAATTTGAAAGAATAAATGTGGGAGAAAGTTGTATAACATAGGTACTTGGGGTTTTAAGGTCATGTGAGATTGCTAAGGGCCATAAGAGTTACGAACTAATTTGGTTAAAGCAACTCTGATGTGTATGGAGCGAAAATTACATTCAAGGGGAAATGATTGAAGAATAGCACAATTACACAGTAAAATAGAACATTAGTATTTATTTGATTAAGTGAATGATGATAAAGAGCGGAAAAGTCCATGGGGACGTTTACTAAATGAAAATTTACAATATTAATCCATTAGTTTATAAGTTTTTGAAATTGAACGTATATTATTATTATTATAGAACAAAGATTGGTAAAAGTGAATTCTCATGAACACTAAACTTGAATTGAAGTCTTACAGAAAAAAAGATCATAACCTAAGGTTCAAAAGACAACACTCGATTTTTACCATTACATTATTACTTGTACCCTTCAAAGATGTCTAAATTTACATTTCTTAATGTTACGAAGCTTTGCTCGGCCGCTTGAACCTTAAGGACCTATCATTGTTTGCCATTCAATGCAATGTTTAATGTTCAATATTTAATATTCAATGTTCGTTGTTTATAGTTTCTGCTAGGAGAATTCATAGTTCGAGCCCTTCCCGTTAAATGGGAAATTTATAGTTCATTGTTCATTATGCCATGGCCATTGTTGATCGGTTTGGGCACCCATCCAGGCAAAGAAACAATTAATTTCATAGTCAATGTTAAATGTCATATTCCTCAAAAGATGTTTAAAAAGCATAATCTTAAAATTACGAGCGCTCACTGACGCCTTGTAAATAGTTATTGACTGTACAAGGGCAATGTATTGAGCTATGGGTCATTTTCCCATTATTTTGTGTTTTCAAACTGATTTAGGGAAGGGGAGACAAGTTAAAGTTAACTAAGAACTTGTGAAAGCTAAGGGTCCAAGAGAAGCGCGTGAAGACAGTGATTGCTAATTCTCTTCCCTAGTTGGTCATTTTGGACGACTTTGAACCGGCTTGTGTTTTGGGTATTATTGATGCCATAATGGAATGTATATCCGTTACGGACACAATTATAACATTTCGCTGTGCCTGCTTTGGAATGTTCAATAACATTCTTAGACCTTGGCCGGTGTAAAAACTGTAACTAGTGGATACTACTTGTCTAGTTAGCTCTACGTCATTATCTGCAGTCCTACCCCTATATGGGACGACGGCAATGCTGTAGCTCGATAGCGCATGCGCTAAGTCATAATGCATATCAAGAAGAGTGTTTAGAAAGTTATTAAGCTGGGGTGTTACATAAGTGGTATTAGAGCCAATTTAGAAGTTTGAATAACTAAATTAATGCCGTTATTTTGGGGCCTAGATTGTCAAGGCTTCAGGTATGTTGTAGTAAATGAGCAAAAATTGATTCGAATAATGTTGGCTATGTAAGGAATGAGTAAGTCCTACAACTGACTAAGAGGTATAAGTTTTCATAAAATATGTATAGAAAAGCATATATACGCTTTCATCAAAATGTTTACTGCATACACGCACACAGACACACACAGAAACACACACACACACACACACACACACACACACACAGACACATATATATATATATATGTATATGTATACGTATATGCGTATGTGTATGTGTATGTGTGTGTGTGTGTGTATATATATATATATATACAAATATATATATAAATAGATACATATATACATGTGTGTAT
>NCQV01146656.1:2870-17041 GCA_002740545.1 Lophocereus schottii | reverse complement strand
AGAAAAACAAAGAAAAGATATATGTAATATAAAAATTTACGAATTAAGTGTCTGATGTGGTGAAAAGAATTCAAAGAATGTACGTAGGGAGAAGATAAACTGACCTTCATCTTTAATTTCTTCAGCAATGCAATAAGGTATCTTGAGGTATATGCAAGGTTAGAAAGAAGGAGAAAAGCTATATGGAACTCATAACTTCAGATCTAACTGCGATAGATTTGTAAATGAAGAATTCTGTCAATATAATGCATGTTACAACCTGTATATTATCAATATTATTATTATTATTATTATTATTATTATTATTATTATTATTGTTATTTTCTGTTTATCAATCATGAATGCCCACGTTCAAGAGAAGACTTAAGAGAGTTAGAAGGCTTAGTAAATCGGACATTTTGATAAAACATACACACTCGTTGTACTTTAGCATTTCATTCGTTAACTGTTGTCTTATATAGTGCGCGATGCATGCATAATTTATTATGAAGAGCGGGGACAAGACAGCTGCAAGAATACGTGACTTTAGGATTAATTTATACATGCTAATTAAGTATATACTAAACAAAAAAGACTACATTAAAAGTCAATTAGTAAGGCTGCAGACTTTTAGTATGGACTATAGACCCAAACTGGTGACAACTTTAACCTTTATTTAATTTCTCATTTAAAGAATAAAAATATAGGTGCCTTGACACTTGTTCCCCTTAAGTAAAGTCTTAAGTTCGAATCTAATAAATGAAACAAAATCTGTGACGAGAAAACTCTACTCCTTATTGCGCCAACAGTAACTCGACTCCACTAAAATGAAGGATTCAAGACCCCCCAAAAAAAAGACAGAGAGATCAAAGAGAAAGAAGTTAGGATGCGCAAGTCAAATTGTCAACTAATTTTATTGATACATGGGCATAGGGTAAATGTACATGCCCACATGACCCAAAGTTATATTATATATATGCCTGCCTTTTTTATTTAACAATAGGATCTTCAAAACTTAATATATAGTTATCTAATATATATACATGTTTTTATGTTTAAGGGTTTCGATCTTCTATTTTCAAGAAATATATATATATTCCGATAAAAATGAATGAGTGCCAAATTCCAAAGAAATATATAAGATTACAAAAACAAGTTTCGACCTAATTAAAGTTACGCTGGTTGAAGTTACACCTAACCTTCAACACATACATACATGCAGTTAAGAGGCTAGCCAGTATACATGTGTAGAAGCTGCACTATGCCAAAACTAAGCCAAACAAAGCCTTAATAACGGACCACCGCCTTTAATTAATAGTAGTTATAATTCTAATATTAGTATTAAAATTAAATTTGAGCAGTTAGGTTGCAAAATTGATAGTTATGAGGGATATATAGTGCTCACCCAGTTACGTTATTCATGCGTTCTAGTTTATTATTATTGGTAGCTGCTGATTGGGAGGAATTATGCATAGTGGCTATATGAATCGGGCAAGCTATGCATCATAGGCTTCTTAATTCAGTAAAAATCCATTAATATTGCAGCTCTGTCAAATTAATGAGAATTATCAAATGTTACCAATATTTCTAATTTTTAGTTTATTTGGGAGTCTGATCGACCAATATTCATTGTTGGATACGATCACGTGTAAAAATTATTTTTTGCTTTGTGATAATCATTATATTTTATTTATATCTTGTATATGTGTTTGATGATGTATAACTCGATCTACATATACACTAACCAGTTCTTTCTTCTTTTCTAGCGAATACATAATAGTATGTGCTAAATTACTGTGACGAGTTGTATATTCCAAGAACTATATAGTTTTAGTCATACCGTACTAGATTACATTGAGCACATGGTATTCTTTGATCTGTTTCTCTATCAATAGAATACATTAAAAGCAATTAGATGATCACATAGTTTTAGTCAATGATTCAGAAGAAAGTTATGTCACGTGTGTTGCTGTGCATTTTTCAGGATACATTAATTAATGAGCCTAATGTAGGTGTCGACTTAGAGCATGCCCACTGCAATTAATTGACGGATATTTTTTTTTTTTTAATGATAAACTTACGTAGAATATGATCTTTCATACCACTTTTTGAGGTAAATCAATTATAAAAAAAGACATTTCATTAACACAAATTTAGATAATAATATTTAGCATGCGTGGATTACATGTAATTCTATTACATGTAAGATGTCCTCCTGCTCTTTTGTGTGAAAATTTATGCATTGAAAACGAATGACCATTAATGCTCTTTCTCTTTCTTCTCTACGTAGGGTTTGCATGTCTTTATCAAGTGGTTGGGAGAATTCAGAATATTAATTCTTAGCTTATTCAATTCTATCCAAAAAAATTCTTAGCTTATCATGCACGATTAATTTGACACTAACGCATTTTGATGATTACAAGGACTCTCTATTTAATTAAGTCATTAATCCGTCCTTTCTTCTTCTAGGTTGTGAACGACACAAAGGGAGTGTTAAATTCACATTATCACAATGGCATATATATCCAATCTTCGTGCTCTAACGTATACCCTCATAATAAACTAAACCTCCAAATTAAAGTTAGAGATATAATACTAAACGCTACAGAAAGTCTACCGGACGTCATGTTCTAGCTAGACGTATTTTAGTAATTAGCCCGAAAACGGTAGAATTTTGTTTATTAAGACTAGTTATTGTATTGTTTTAATTATTACTTCTCTGAAACCTATTATTGATTCAAAAATATATGATTTTTTTTTCTATCAACGGAGGAATGAGGATAGAACTACAAGGCAAATATATAATCTAAACGGGTATCTAGCTTGCTTTGTGAAAGTCAAAAGCTTGCCCCGTTGCCCCACACCAAAAATTGGAAATGGGTCCTTGTATGCAAATTAAAAGCAGCCCCCTAACAATAATTAATAAAAATAAAAGTATGGTTGAATAAAGAAAATGGAAACTCATCGGGATACAAATAAAACTTTTGGGTAATCAAGGTGGGGACAAAAGTGTGCCCTTGGTTATAATTAGCGCTATTCTTATATGAGTTACACTATTGCTATTATGCAACTAAAGCCAAGTAATTAATTATTAATTCCCAAAAACAAGCAATCGTATAAATCAATTAGGAGCCAAAAATTCAAGCATAACTTTAATGTGGATTAGACGATAGCACAACTTTTAAAACAAGAAGTCTTTTATGCATGTCATGATGTGAAGTTTGTTAATTTAAATTAAACAATGAAATAAATTGATAATGCTAAATATATATCGAAACAAGTTTATAAATATTTTTCAATCAAAAATTTAAGTTCAAATAATTACCAATGGAAAAACTGATCCTATTTGACAAACAGCTGTTAGCTGTTTGTATAATTAACTGTTAGCTATTAGTTGTTTAAATTAATTATTTGTATTAACTGTTTGAATTAGCTGTTTATTAAAAAATTATTTGGTAAAATTAGCTGTTTCTAATAAAGTTATGAGACAAAAAACTAATTCTTCAAATAGCTCTTTCAAAAAACTTATGGAATTAATTTTTTAAAATTAGCTTTTTGGGCCTAAAAAGCTCTTTTAAAAAGCTCTTTTACCAAATACCTAGATTAGCTTTTTTGCTTGGTTAAATAGCTAATTTTTGCCAAAAAACTCTTTTTTACCAAAAAACTTTTCAAAAAGCTGTTTGCCGAACACCCTTTGCTTTTATTCCTGTTATTTTTCCAATCATTAATGCTTATTTTGCTTTTGTTCATATTATTTTCGACAGAAATAATTACTGCATAATACCTAAGTTGAAAATCTTACTAGGGAAGAGTATCATATCGTGGTGGTTGTACTTTGTAACCCATCCACTTATTATTACATGGATATTAGCATCGTACCATGTGAGCATCTAAATTGACCATCACAATTCTCAAACGAAATGGGTTTGCCACCTCCATTAATTTCTTAAAAGGAAAAATCCCAAATTCCAAAACTAACTAGCTTCATTGCATTATATAACAAAGCTCTCAAACTCACCCCCATTTTCATCCTCTTACCATTTTTCTCACGCAAACTCTTCCTATTTCAAACCCTAAAAACCCAAACTAGTATTCGTCATGGCAAGCACAAATTATTTCCCAATAGTACTCAAATGGGTCATCACCCAAATCCACATTTCTGACATACTCCTAGCACTTTTAGGCCTCTTTCTCTTCATTTGCATCCATGAGAGGCTCACCAACAAAGGTCCAATTTTATGGCCAATTATTGGTATAATCCCCTCATTTGTACTCAATTATCATGAAGTGCATGATTGGAATACTAGGGCTTTGGACAAAAGTGGGGGGAGTTATAGGGTTAGGGGGTTGTTTGGTGGGTTTGAGGGCATTATGACTTCTGACCCTATCAAGATTGAGTACATTCTCAAGACTAAGTTCAAGAACTTCCCTAAGGGCAAGTATTACAGGGAGAGGTTTCGAGAGCTCCTCGGCGATGGCATCTTTAACTCCGATGATGATCGATGGAAGGAGCAACGACGGATCGCTACATCGGAGATGCACACTACTCGGTTTGTCCAGTACTCCTTAGGCACCATGCAGAGCCTTGTCCATGACAAGCTTCTTAAGGCACGTTAATTATGGTCCGAAATTTAGGATCAGCTAGTTTTATGTTGGGTCATGCATGCCTGCATTGATAAAACTTGATTTGAGTTTAACTGATTATGTAATTTACTGGAATTATATATGTTTGAAGGTGATCGAGAAGCAAGTGAAGACAGCAAAAGACCAAGCCATAGACCTTCAAGAATTACTCCTCCGTTTTACATTTGACAATGTTTGTGTGGCTGCATTTGGAGTTGATCCAGGTTGCTTGGCTCTTGACCTGCCAGAAATCCCTTTTGCCAGAGCCTTTGAAGAAGCAACTGAGTATTCTCTGTTCAGATTCTTGGTTCCACCCTATGTGTGGAAATTCATGAGGTTCCTCAATATAAGCAAAGAGAGGAGGCTCAAGGAAGCTCTCAAAATTGTGCATGAATTCGCAGAGACAACGGTGAAGAATCGAAAGGCCGATATGGCCATGCCTAGGAGCAAACTAGACCATGACCCTTGTGATCTCTTATCGAGGCTCATAATGATGCAAGATCAACAAGGTTGTAGTTTCTCTGATAAGTTCCTTACGGACTTTTGCATAAGTTTCATCCTAGCTGGTCGCGATACCAGCTCGGTGGCTTTGGTTTGGTTCTTTTGGCTCTTGTATGAAAACCCGGATGTGGAATCCAAAATCTTACAAGAAACCAAGGACATTTTGGCTTCGAGAAATGGGGAGAAGAAATCGGGTGATGAGTTAGATGAAGAAGTTGTTTTCGAAGCTAAAGAACTGGAGAAAATGATCTATTTACAAGCCGCGTTATCTGAAGCCCTAAGGCTTTACCCTTCGGTGCCAATAGATTTCAAACAAGCGCGAGAAGATGATGTATTCCCAGATGGTATGACAATTCGAAAGGATAGTAGGGTTTTGTACCATGTTTATGCAATAGGGAGGATGGAGTCGATATGGGGGAAAGACTGCTTGGAGTTTAGGCCAGAGAGGTGGCTTAAAGACGGTCAATTTATAAGTGAGAACCCATTCAAATATGCTGTTTTTAACGCAGGTCCAAGGCTTTGTGTAGGGAAGAAATTTGCATACATGCAAATGAAGATGGTAGCTGCCTCAGTCCTCTTAAGGTATAGGGTGAAGGTTAAGGAAGGCCATGTAATTGCTCCCAAGGTTACCACCACTCTTTACATGAAGCATGGCTTGTTAGTCACCTTTGAACCAAGGCAGTTGGTCCTTTGCTAAAGCCACATTAATTGGCTTCAATCTTAGAGGATATACAAAATGACCACATAGTACTACAAACAACATCTAGGCTATAGTCCTAAGCTTTGCGGGCTTCATTTCTTGTATAAAGTACAATGATTTATTCTTCGTAGTTTTAATAGTCTCATTACTAGCAATATATACTCCTACTGTTTCAGACAAAATTTGGAAATGCATACATAACTCATAGAAGGCTACAATAAATATAGAAGTTGCAGTCAATAAGGTAGGGATCATTAAAACGCCAAACCATACAATGCAAAGATGGTTTTCAATGTTGGTTATCCAATTACAGAAGCGGCCCCGTAGGCTTTTGCTTTTGCATCTCTCTAAAATTGCAGTCATTGTAAAATCTTGATTGTTTATTTAATATTGATATTGGTTACCAATTAGACCTATAATAATAATAATACTAATCATAATAATAATAATAAGAAGTTATATGAAAACTCAGTTCGTTTGAAAAAGAAAGAGAGACGGTTGATTATTGAAGCTGCATAGCCTGCATTCTTCAGTTGAGATGGCAATGAGAGCTGTGATTACCGAGGACTTGGAGGACCTAACATTTTCTCTATTTTTGGTTTTGTATGACTTTAAATTTGCAGGTGCACTTAATTTCTATTGCCTTTGTTATAGCAAAAAGGGCCGGATTATGGACCCAGATACTTAATGATCATGGACCCCATTATATACATATCTAGGCAAACTAATTTCTCTTTTTAAAAATTATTCACTCAATCTCTGCCGTCTACTTAGGATCCTATCATTAGATTTTTGCGTAAAAAATTTTATGGACTGACGCAACTTTAAGCACAATTTAACAGCTTAAATTTTGCTGTTCTTTTGCATGGTAGGCATACACACTAACAAACTATTAAGTTGACATAAGATATGCCCTTTTATGATCAAGGTAAAGGTATGGATCTCATTTTATCCAATGCAATATGATTAGAAAGTCAATTTGTTTGTCGCCCCCTCCCTTGCAAATTTTCCTTTCAAATACAATCTACCATATTAATTGAACATCTGCTCAAATTGTACTATAGTTCACCATTCGATAAAGACGCATTGATGTTAAAGAATGCGATTAGTGTAAAAAATATTACCTCAAATTTAAAGCCGATCGACAGTACACCTACTATTAGCTTTATGAAAGAAGGATTCATCTTATGTTTTAGATTTACTTTTATTAAAAGATATTCATTGTGCATGCCTATGGTCTTCCTTTAATGAATTATTCATCTTTCTATTATTTAAAAAAAAAAAAGAACATAAACTTCTGAAGTAACTTTCATCTCATTACCCCATGGGCCAAGCTGGGTTTGCGCTGTTGGGCCTGATAATATTACAAAGCCCAAACAGACATTTTTGTCCAATTAAGAAAAGGAGTGTGAAGAAAAAGGCGATGCTGTGAATGAATCGATTTCTTCTGCTGCAAGAAGCTCACTTCGGCCTGTTACCAAAAAGCCTCTCCCTCACCTCACTTCCCAATTTCTGTCTCCTGTATCCTGATCTCTGGGTCTTCTTCTCCCTTGCGTAAGTCGATCTCTACTTATGATCATTCCTTTCCGTTTTTGATGATTTTCACTCACATTTGTGTCTTCTTCAATTGTCGTTTTTTAGGGTTTTAGACATCGGAACATTCGGAAAAGATGACTAAATCGACAATTGAGCTTCCCCCGAAGGGTGGGTTTAGCTTCGATTTGTGCAAGAGGAATGAAATGCTGTTCAAAAAGGGTGTTCAACCTCCCTCATTCAGAAAAACTGGTACCACCATAGTCGGCCTTATTTTTCAGGTGCATGCTGATTCTTGTTCTCTCTCTTCAAATTGGTTTAGATTTCCTATGTTGCGATGATTCATATTTTCTCAAAAGAATTGTCATTTTAGATTGTTTATAGAACTTTGATGAAGGGACCTGTATTTGTGTGTTCAGGCTGTGCTTGATTTCTGTGATTAGGGTTTAAAATTATCAATCTAGTGGATTTTCTGATTTTCTACGAGTGGGATTGTAGACTTGTACAGTAATGGAGCTTTTTCTGCTGAGGATTGTTGAGTAGTTTCTTATTAGGTTTTTTAATTATTCAATCTAGGGACTACTAGGGCTTGTTAATTGCGTGCTGAAGCAACAGGATTTGTGATAGCTACAACAAAACAACAACAACAACTCTCAGTGTGGGCCCCGCTTTCGCGGGGTCTGGGGAGATCCAGGCAACCTTACCCCTACCGGTATTTCTACCCATAGAGAGGTCGATTCCTTAAGACCCACAAAACAATATTTTTGAAAAAAAAGTTTATAGAGAAAACGAATTCACACCAAAACCAAGGAGGAGAAAATGTGCCAGAGAGCGAAATAACCAAGGAGTAGAGACATATCTCAACCCATCAGGGGCGCTAGATGCCGTCACTAGATACTGTCACATCCCAGAAAAGCACGACATGTAGACAAGCACACCAAAACCAAACCCGCCCCCACCCCACCGAAGCTACTACCATCTACGCGTCCGGTCCCCTGCAATCAGAGACCCTAATCCTATCCCGTCACAACTTCCTATCCTGAGCCATGTCCTCCGTCAGACCGACAACTCTCAAGTCCTCTCTAACCACTTCTTCTAGACTTTTCTTCGGTCTACCCCTCCCTCTCTTTCCACCGGGGGGGGATTTGTGATAGCTACAATGAGTGTAAATGCAAATCTCATTCAATCTTGTCATTTTCGTTATCAAAGGGAACCACTTGGTGAAACTTGAGTCTTGTTGTCTTACCCGACATGATGCATCAGAAACAATTGTGCAAGACTGTACTCAGTAGCACGCTTTCCTGACTTGAAACCAATTGCCCTTTGGGCTGTTTCCATCTTGTTTTTAGAAAGCCTTCTTTCAATATATTCATTCCTAATACCTATATATGTCATTTTGTATCTAGATATCGTATTCTAGAATGGTGAGTCTGATATTATTATCTAGACTGGATGAGGTCTATACTCTTATGTAATTAGGCTTATTTGAATTGCGTTCTTCAGTCTATTGCTCATGGTCATTGGACTTTTAACAAAGTATTTCAATTGATTGTAGGATGGTGTTGTTCTTGGAGCTGATACAAGAGCAACAGAAGGTCCAATAGTTGCTGATAAGAACTGTGAAAAAATTCATTACATGGCCCCAAATATTTACTGCTGTGGGGCAGGGACCGCTGCTGATACAGAAGCAGTAACTGGTAAGCCTGAAATTTCTTCCTTTTGAGTAATAGTGCCTGATACAGAAGCAGTAACTGGTAAGCCATGCTCTAGGATTCTTTTTAGATGAATACCAGTGTGGAGATGAGTAGGTCCAAATACTTATTGTTTGATCGGGGAACTATTTTGTGTATTTTTGGTGACCACAAACAAAATGCAGCCGATGATCCAAAAAATTGTTTAGGTAGATCGCCTTGTAGATGGTACAGAGTTTCCTTGTTTATTTTAGATAACCTCAATAAGGAGTAAGGTTTCATATGCTAAAACCTTGCAATTTTTTATGTCGAAAGGATTTAAGTTTCTTGGGAGGTGGGAGAAATGATCTTTGTTTAATACTTCTCAAATAAGCATTCTTCAATTTCTGTGATATAGAAAATGCTTTTTACTGTTAGGGAGGTCAAACTTCTCCTGACAGTTTCCATTTGATTCGTTTCTTTGGACTCGTATGCCATATTAGGAGTTGCGATACTTTATTTTGGTATTATTTTTTAGGATCCAGTTGTGCTGTTCTAAGTTATTACTTTTGAAGTCGTTTAGAAAATTCTTATTGTTGGTATTTAGAGACTACCTCTTTGCTTCCTAGGGATAAGATCCTGTACATATAGATTTCCCCCATGCCCAAGTTGGATCTTTGCTTGGTGGTGCTTATCATAGAGAGTTAAACTGCATGTCTGAATATTCTCATTTATTTGTTCTGTACAATCCTCACTTTATGTAGATATGGTGAGTTCTCAACTGAAGCTTCATAGATATCATACTGGTCGTGAATCAAGGGTTGTTACAGCTCTTACTCTTCTGAAGTCTCATCTTTTCAAGTAAGATATGTGATGTCTGATCAATGTAAAGTCATGATCTTGTTTGGTAGTACAACTAGCTTTTAAAAATGCATCTGAGTGTCGCATTTTGTGTGGTCCAGCTATCAAGGTTATGTCTCAGCAGCACTGGTGCTCGGAGGAGTTGATGTTACTGGACCCCATTTGCACACTGTGAGTGCTAGTTCAACTATCGTGATGTAACTATGGCAACTTTGTCTTCGGTACTGAAAGATGTGATTTTTTACTCCACAGATTTACCCTCACGGATCAACAGACACACTCCCTTTTGCAACTATGGGATCTGGTTCACTTGCTGCAATGTCTGTTTTTGAGTCCAAATATCGGGAAGGACTGACTGTAAGACTGCGTTCTCTATAATGGTTGTATTAGAACTTATCTCTAGTCTGCTAACAGAATTTTGTTGCTGATTGAATGATAATATAAAGGTTTGCCATGTATTTGAGAATACTTCGTGAGACTTGTAGCTGCGTCAAACTGCTCTTTGTATTCCTTAGAATGAACTTAAAAGAGTCGGTTTTTTTGTTCTTATCCTTCCAGAGGGAAGAGGGAATTAACTTGGTATGTGAAGCTATCTCTTCTGGTATTTTTAATGACTTGGGAAGTGGAAGCAATGTGGACGTGTGTGTCATAACTAAGGTTAGTCTCTTCATTATCAAACAGGTTCTTATTCTCCATGTATCATATAGACCCTCCCACTTCCTCTTTCCCGTCCTTTCCTCCTTGCCCATTTATCATTTTGCAAATTCCTTTTTGTGATGTCCTTTTGGCTTGTGCAGGGCAATGTTGAATACCTCAGAAATCATGTGCTGCCAAACCCTCGTACTTACACAAGTGCAAAGGGATACTCATTTCCTAAGCCTACAGGTGAAGTACTTCACTAAATTCTCTCACTATGACGATTCTTAGCTCACTCTCAAATCTTCAAAGTGTTTTCGAGATTTTTCAGGTGCCTGGTAATTTTTAAAACATTGTACTGATTGCTAAGCATTGATTTCGATGATATGTGAGTTAAATATGTTATACGGCACTGACATCTATCTCCACAATGGGTTTGCAGAGGTCAAGATGTGTACCATCTGACCTCAGGCAGGGAGTGTTAGCGAGGCTGTTAACATGAAAGCTTATGCGAAATGTTTTGGAGATAATAGGTTTCAAGCACGCTATGTGTTTTTCCAAAAAAGTTAACTTCTATATGTGATTTGTACGTGAAATGATTAAGTGGACATGAAGAATTAGAATGCAATGCTTAATATGTCACTGCATCTTCTTATGTTTAAAAGAAGAGTTTGTATTGTTCTGAAAAATTGTGCTTTGTGGTTTAGTCTATAGACTTTATTCTTACTCTTGCAAATTGTTTGTGTCAACCAAGACAAGCATTGCTGGTTAAAATGAGGAGTTTGATCGAATATGCTTGTCTATGCTGAATCCTATTCTTGTTGCTTTTGTTTTTGCAGAGGTCCTCATGACGAAGGTAATCAAGTTGAAAGAGAAGGTTGAGGTCATTGAAGGTGGTGATGCGATGGAAGAATGATGCTTTCCTGTTATTTGTTACTTCTCTTGATTGTCATAGCAACGTTTGCTTTCTGTCCTCGATCCAAGCAAAACTATGATGANNTTATTGTTGGATTCTTAGATCTAAGGAAAACTGTACTGTTGCTGTCCAGACCAGCTGCAGAATGTAACTTTGAGTCTGGTGCTCATTTCAGTATCTTTCTCTGGGACCTTAGCAAAGGATGTTGTAACTCTCTGGAGTTTCTATGCCTTGTGGTTAAACGAACAATTATGTGCTATTTTGTAGCATTTTGGTGTGCTGAGCTCGTGATCATGCTCTGGGAAATTGCGGAGCTTGTTATTTATTTTCACTGGAGGCATATAGTCAGAGGATTAGTTCCTGATGCTCCTGAACTTTGCATTTTTGAGTCTGATTCTGATAATTTTTTGGGAGTTAGAACCGAAACCTGTTGGACTCGTTCCTCTTTGCTAGGAATCAGAATTGCTGTCAAGGTCTCCAAGAATATTGTTCACTCCTACGCATTCTAAAGCACATTGTCAATGGTTCCCTTAGGTCTCACCCTCACAATCTTTTGAAGTTTCTCATTTTAATTCATGCTGTTAATTTATGCACAATCAAATCCCAACTGCTTAAAATGTCGAGTTATTTTCACCAGAAAACATCAAGTGTGTAACTTACTTGAAAATGTGGTAACATGATAATCTACGAAAAATAATCATCTGCCTATTAATGTAACCTGCAATAGTACACTTTAATCTTAGTAAAGAGTTGAGAATTTAAAACTCAAAATACTTGCATAAGAGCAAACAAAAAAAGCTCTAATTTAGGTTTTGATATTATATGATTTTGGTTATTAAGAATGGTCAAACAAATTTTTTATCAAATGAGATTAGATCACATATACATACGTACTGAATAATGCATACAAAAATATTACTAAGGGTTTAAGAATATTGCTTATTGTTAGCAAGGGTATTGAGGTTCTAAAACTAAAGTATTTAAACAAATTGTAATTTATACAAAAACATATAACCGAGGGTTTAAGAATATTACTCATAGTTATTAGGACCAGATATACAGAGGTTCTAAAGCTAAGATGTTTTAACAAGTTATTAGATCATAATATTATTAAGTTGCTAATTTTAATAATTGTTATCGGAAACTTAACACTTAAAGTCCAATCTAAAATTACTTTTGTTGAGGAACTACCTAAAACTTCAAGGACCACAAAAAAATGGTGAGACTTGCTGCAAAAATCAAGGGTGAGAATTATTAATCTTTTTATTTTTTGGACAAGGGATTTTTTATTATTTCAAAAAACGGGGGAAATTTTAAAGCGATTGTAGCTCGCTCTCACTCAGAATTGGTTACCGGCTGCGCGTTTTGTTTCGGACTTCCCGTGCTACTTCGAGCTGTCTGCAAGTCTCTCTCTCTCTCTCTCTCTCTCTCCCTCCCCCCCCTTTCTCGGAGAGCACAGGAAGTTCGCCCAGGCTCTCATTCCGGCTGGCCAAGCAACTAGGGTGTCCAATTTCAATCAACGACGAACATCAACGATTGAGTATATCCATAATGTAAGTTGCAATTTTCATTCTTGCTAAATCCTGTTTTCAATTCCCAAATTCTGATGTTGATTCTACCTTCACCGTTTCTTTTAAGGGGGGCTATCAAATTGGAGCCGCGTTGTGCAAAGACTGTGAATGGGCTATCGATCGACCCGAACCCTAATTGGAGCTTCCAGGATCTTTTATCGGAGTTGAATTCGCTCGAATCAAAGCTCAATGCATCTCCTTTAAACCCTAAGCCTTTGGACAAGAGTGCTTCAAGGTATCTTCTCTGCTCTGTTGATGTCACATTTATTTGCTTGTGTTTGTTCTGAGAAATTCGAGCAATGTATTTCTGGCTTAGGGGAGTTCAGCGGGTTGGAAGGAGAGATAAGAACGAGAAGAAAGCATTTGTAATGCGGGTGACTGATGATGAACTGGATGATGAGGAAGAAGCTGAAGCTAGAAGTTTGGTACCAGTTGGCCGTTTTGCTTGTAATGATATCTATATGAGGTATTATCGTTCAATTTTGCTTGGAAAAAACTGACCTTTTGTTGAATTGTTTGTCCTTTTATAAATCGGAATTGCTGCTTTGTATGTTTTATTTTATTTTTATTAGCTCCAATTTAGTCTTGCGAATCAGGAATTCTGATGTATCCTTCCACCTAGACGGAATGTGTTTTTAGGTTTTGGAAATTTACGAAAATGTATGGCAAGTGTTTTTCTCCTGTAATTGTGGCAATTAGAGTAGGATGAGTTGAGACAATTGCTAGGATTCATTGTGTTGGTCATACATAATTTCATTTGGAAACTGACAGCTTTAATTGGACATTCTGAAATAGAAACGGTGACAACCTTATTGGATGCAAGATTGTATACTAAGAAGTTAGGTTTCGAATGCTGTACATTTACGTAGGAATTAGTAAACACTAGTGTTGTAGAAGAGCAGCAGACAAAAGATCGAATAACATTTGAGTAGAATTCTTCAGAATTGGAAGTATGCACTTTGAAAAAGCAAGATAGTTTGAGTGATTTGCATACTAAGAAGTTTGGTTTAGTTCTGATTTGAGTGATTGATTTACATAATAAGAAGTTTGGTTTAGTTCTGATTGGGCATAAGATCTTTTATGTGAATATTGTGTTCGCTAAAAAGCCGATGCATGCTTCTTCCAGTGAGAGCAATGATTCAGAAGATGAGTCCATGCAGCAACTGCAAATACCTTCGATG
>NCQV01146645.1:0-12724 GCA_002740545.1 Lophocereus schottii | reverse complement strand
TGCTACACTTGGATTTGTTATCATCAAAACTTTATACAGTTAGTTCAACATAAGTTAATTACTAAACTTCATGTAATGCGTATAAAATAATAGTCGCTCTGAACGGCCGTGTGAGCTAACCAACTAATCAATCGATCATCGTTTAGTGCAAGTTTATAGTTTTTGGGATGTAAACCCCAAAACTTCGGATGTGTGATCTGTTAAGCTGTATCTCCTATTTCCTTCTTTATTATTGAACTTTATACTTGGTGTACTGCGGGCATGTGGCTGCGCAGTTATGATCTCCTGCCGTGTAGCCCTTTAGCTTGTGGACATGTCTTTCATGCTCTTGCTCATTGTAGGGACCTAATGTAAGGCTTTAAACCTAGGATATGGTCAAATTTTAGGCGAAACCATGCCTGTCTCACTCCAGATTTCTAAGAAGTGATTAACACGTCTAGCCCTAGTGGTAGCGGTATTACAGATGGTATCAGAGCAAGGTCCTGTGACCCTAGGCCATGACCTAAGTCATGCATTTCATATTGCCATCTTGGAACGTCTTTGTGATGATGTGGCATATATCGTGCTTTTGTACGTCAGTGCGTTTTGGGTATGATTATGGTGCATTTGATTAATTATGTGCAACTTGCATAAATCGATTGATCGAAAAGGTGAGCTATTTGCTAGTGTATGGGCTGAAGGACTTGTATTCTCATGAGTAAGCTAAGTGTTAGCTCACTCAGTAATTGTTTTGTGCATGCATCCATGATGATCTAACTGAAAGTTTAAGGTTCGCTTAGTTTGAACTCAATGATCGACAATGTCTTAACTCCAAGCTTATTCTTTGCCCTTAAAGTTTGATTTGCTCCTCAGGCCTCATAATGGAGTGAGAAGACATACTTAAAGGTGATTGATAGAGAGATACAAGCAGTTAAACTATTTTCCTTTGACAAACTAGAGGCCTTGAAAGTTAAAGTCTTTCCTAAGCAGTGAGTCAGGGTTTTACTTTCACATTAAAAGAGCTTTCCAATTGTTTGGTTAGGTCTTGCTGCAACATATGAGGGCTTGCATTCACTTCAAAATAATGCTTGAAGCTAGCCCTATCAGCATAACTTCTACATGTAATCAAATGTTTTAAGTGTCCACATGCTAAGATTTATGCGTTGTTGGAAGTGTTAATGATGATCTACTAGCAAGTGATTAGAGATTGCTTTCTATGACTGAGAATCTTGCTAGGTGATATCTGCTTTCATGAATCTTGAGTTGTTTAAAGAAACTAAATGAGATTTCCATATGTATGGATAGAAACTTTAGGTAATAGTAGTGCATTCATCTCGACCATCGTATGAAAATTGTCCTCATCATCTAGCATTATGGTTGTTGTCACCTATACAATACTCCTATTGCATATGTGAGATTGACGTTGTTTATACGATCTACTTCCGCCTTACAACATACAATAGCCATTGATGCCGAGTTTCCCATATGTTATGTTATCCGTTGCACAAAATGTTACTCTTATGATTAGATCAATAGTGTCGTCGCTATATCACTCCGTAATACATCTAGAAATAAAACAAAGGATGAATCTAACAGATTTTGGAATTGTCGCACCTCCTGCACCCCCTTCTTGGGCAGTGATCCATACACTTTTGGTGCTTTCTTAAGTATCAACACCAACTACTGAAGGCTAGATTCTCTATAGGGCGTGGACTTGCCTTTCTTACTACGTGATCCTAAGACCCCTACAATCACCTATGAGACCAAGTGACATAAGGCCTTAACACATACACGAAAGGTCGTTAATATCATTGTTCTCACCACAAAACCCTTGTTAGCCAATCGTTTGCTAGCTTCTAACAACTTTAAACAAATCTTAAAGCGTACCTTTGGCCCTGCATTGCCGATGAGTGTTACACTCATGTATACACATCTAGATACCTTCCTGTGTGACACTACCATGAATCTGTTTGTTTTAAAGCATGACCCATGCAACCCGTGTAATATGAAGGCCATAGTGCCTTATATAGCTACTTAGATTCGTTATGATCGCTCATTTAGGAATTTTATGAATGAATTGTTTAGAAAATGTACTTCTTGATGTTTGATTGACTTGAGCTTGGTTAAGTATGTGGCTACATTAGCTAAATGATTTTACTTACGTAATTTATTCCATGGTACGACGTCCGAGTCGTTATTTGCACTCCATAAATTCTATCATCTCCTTATATAGATTAGATAATTATGTGCACACGTATTTAGTGCATGATGTGGTCACCATAGGAGGTTACTCTTGCATTTGTTTGCATTCTATGCTTGACCATATCGCATGATAGTGTGTTCATAACAGTAGTTGGATGCATAACTTTAGCTATAAATGGGTATGTGCAAAACAATCCCTAGCAAGGTTCGATCGAGTGGCCTGGCATAACGTGACTGAGTTATCCCGCATTATGTTTTGTATGATGACTTTTATGTGATACATGGTAAATTTCATGGGAAACCATGGTGATGCTTTGCTAGGCGTCATGCTTGTTGCCAATGCTATCTTACTATGTCTTCATTGCTATGCCTAGACTCCTCTCTATTTTGGACATCTTATAGCTGGTATGGTACCATTTTGCATGTTACCACTATTTTTTCTTAAATTACGTCTGTACTTGCCTATGAGTACCTTAAGGAAATCCGATAATGTGCTTGTTGTACTGAGGGTCATACTGGGGTGTACGTCGTGTTCATTCACCGAGCTCTGAGCCATGTTTGCTAATGTAATTAACTGAAATGCATTCCCTAGCATGCCCTGGTTTGTTGCATTGTAACGTGTGATATTTAATAAAGGTGCAAAGGGGGCTTAGAGATGAGTCCATGAACATACCCATGTATTTATATTATTCTATGACTTAAGGGTGGCTAGCTCCGAATGCAGACCCTAAGGTAGATCTTACCACTGTCAAACTATCGCGATTACCTTGTCTGCTTATCATTTTAACTATGTATTCTGGCCGAAAATCTCCAGCTTTGATATTTGCAATTATCGAGTTGTTTATGTAGGAGCTCTAAGTAACTACGTAGTGGACTTTCCTCAACTATGTGAACTACAGGCCGCCTGGGGAGGATGCCCATGTGAAACGACCTTGCCTTAGTAATTAAACTCTCATGGAATGGTAGTTAACCTATTTCAAGGTGATAAGGCGTTGCTAGGCAGGTAAATTGTGCTCCAAACTGTGCTTCAAACCTATACCAACCAAGAAATCTATTTTCATGCCTCTCTTGAGCAGCATATATTCAGACCTATACTACACTTTTATTGCGTATGGACCATATTCTTATCATATAGCTTCTCCAATTTTTACCCCGGCATGACAATTTGTAGTTGCATATGTTCTGCTCTTGCAAGTGCGTGTTATATGCATGTTGGATTGATCCATGTTACTTATGATTCTTAGGCATAAGAATTCTGAGTTGTTGATTCTGTGCGATGCTGTTGAGCTCAAACGATGCTATATGATATTATGTGATGCCCTTATTACTTTGACGTGCTATAGGAGGTTGCAGGTTAGCCGTCTCGATTGCAAAGTGATTTGAATTCATGTTTTAGAGTGAAACTGCCTGTATATGACCCTGATATATTATGGCCCAATTATCATACCTTTAGATGCCAACTCATAGCGATGCACATACATAGAGTTGATTACATGCGGATAGTGTTTAGATAATTGAAGGTCTATGTTCATTTTAAGATAAGCTCAATATAGTTTTCCACGCCAACTCATTTGCCCCTCTTCTATGCGATTTTCCGTTGGCGCCTAAATAGAGTGAGAAGACGCTTAAAGATGATTGGCGCGGAGACTGGATGCCATAAGCCTCTTTTTCGATTTAAAAGATACAATTAATTATAAAATAGGATTTCAGATTCTATTATGAGTTGTGTAGATCGTGCCATGTGTATGCGCATGTTGTGAATGACTGAACTGCAAATCTTAGAATTTTGGGAACGAAATTCTTTTAGGGGAGAGAATGTAATAGTTTGAATTCTTAATCCGAGGCTAACTATTTAGATTAATATTTTCATTAACTGTGCTCTATTTAGTTAGTCATGTTAGACTATTTGTTTGCGTATTTGTTCAGAGTAATTTTATTAATTTTCCTGATTTGCCATGCAATTACATGAAATTAGTCAGTTTGTTAAAAGTAAGCCGAGGCATAATTATGCAAAATTAGCAAGTTGTGGGAGGATATTTAGGACGAGATTAAGCGAGACGAGATTATTCAGGACTAAATTCAGTTTAATAGGTGGGATTAAACAACCAAACAAAAAAATAAAATAAAAGGAAACGAACAAAAAGGGGGGCTCGAACCCCTTTCTCATGCTCAAACATAAAGGGCAGGGAGGGGATTCTTCAACCAACCCCGCCACCCCGTGCACACAAGAGAGAGAGGCGATGGGATGGTGGACAGCTGGTGGCCTCGGCTCCACACTAGTATTGCCTTCATGCCGCTACCTGCTTCACGTAGAAGCCTCAAGTTGAAGAGAGAGGGAGTTCGTGGAGAAACCAAGCGGCGGTGACCATGGCTAGAGACGGTGACAATCTGCCTAGCAGTGGTTGACCCTCGAGAGCCCAAAATCAATGCTTTCATGCCATCCCTTCTCCACCAATCTAGAGAGAGAATGGGAGAGGGGTAAAGAGCGAGAAAGAGAGCATGAACAGAGGGCAAACCCAGTAAGTAGGGGACTCGAACTCTACCCGAAATTGTCCAATTACCCTAGGAGTTAGGTCCTTCTGCTTGGAGCGAGGTGCATGGTTCTTGAATCCTAAACTATTACTAATTTGCAAAGTTTTTATTATTTCATTCAATTAATTGAGTTGCATGCCAATTTAGTAAGGGTTGGATTGCTTGACTACACAAATTGGATGATTATGATGTCGAATCAAAACTGAGTTTGATTATTTGATGAGTTTAGAGTTGAATCATTGAGTTGGAATTGGAGGACTTTAAGGGACGTGCTGAGAGGACGGAGCCTGAGATATTGAATTTACTTACGACATTGCAAATTGTGCTCATAAGTGTGATGCTAGGCAGATTCTACTGAACTGAGAAAAGTTATAGTAATTGTTGGCCATTAACCCTTAATTTCGATGAAACTATTGTGTGTTAATCTCACAAAAATAGAATAGTGTGGAAAGGTACATAAAAACGTATACCTATCTCGTACCTAGCAAGCCCAAAGTGCTTTAGGTAATTCCAGTTTACTTATCGATTTATTTCCTTTTTTACTTGCCGAAATTACTTGTAGCATGGACAATCTTTAATTAGTAATTCAAGTTTTAAAGATCCCTTGATTGCTTCCAAAGGCTATTCAAGTGAGTTGTTAAGTTGGTAAACATTTTGAATTAGGAATAAATATGTTTATGACATGTTTAAAGACTGTGCTGATGAGTGTGTAAGTGATTTGTTAGATATGGCAAGCATTCTGGGATATGTGGTCAACAGTGTTACTAGACGATTCGTTTGATAAGACTGAGTTGTAATTGGATGCTGCAAGCTCTTTTATAACTTATTTGATGCTTCATGCATCCGTATAGAGTCTTGCATTATGTATGAACTGTTTTGCATCTGAAACATTGAGAAACAGAGGTGTTCATACATGATTACATCTACTAGCTACTAAAATAAATTTTAATGTCACATTCTTTGATAAGTGAATGGTAATATGCTTGTTAATTCGTTTATTAAGAATACTTTGCCAAATGAGTGGATTTATGCTTTCAAAAGTCAACTTGTATTCACTAAGGCTTTTTAAGCCTCTTGAGAAAGAAAATGCCATTATTTGTGATACAATGAGAATTTTAATTCATGTGTGTTTAAAGTGAGATGCTTTTCAAATGTTTTAGGCTAGGAGAATGGTGTTGTATGTTTGAAAAAATGGTTAGAGAATAAACCTGGCATATAAGAACTCCAACTCCGCGGGACTAGACCCAAAAGTGAGTACCCTAGATCTCCCTTAGTATGAGTGCAGATCTCCCCTTAATAACACAAATATGAGAAATCTATGCACTTTGGAATGATTTCATGCTTGTAATGTGGTGCAAACTCCTCATTTGAGGATCATGCTTGTGATAAGATTTGGAAAAGTGCATGTACTCTTAAAAGGGGCTTTCATTGAATTCCAAATCATTTGCCAGTGAATAATGATTCTTTCATGAAGACCTTCTTTGTTTTAAGCGGCTGTCCCTGTCCTTTATGCATCAAACCCAATTTCTTACTACAAAGAATCCCACTTGGTGATTTTAATCAAACTTCATGATCATAAGTATTTATGTGCGAACTAAGTGCTTCACTACTTCCATTACCTGAATTGTTGCACGAGTCAGCTTATTAATGTGTTCTATGTGCACATTATGTCATGTTAAGGAAGTGTAATAAGTAGTTGTCATTACTACCTTACAAGAGTCATAGATTGGGCGGGTTGAGAACTCTCGTGCTCGGAATGAAAGAAGGGTAGGGATACCATCGATTCAGGAAGGTTGTCAAGGTAATAACAAATATTAGAGACCCTGCATGATTATTGTGCGACATTATATATCAAACTGTGTATGAATGCTACCTAACGTATAATGTGCAATGCTTTTTATTTTCTTGGGGTTAAGGATCATTCACTGGGCGTATGGTAGCTTATCCTCTTTCATTTCCCCCTTTCCCTAGGTTCTTAAGATGACAGGTAGAAGTCGATTCACTTAAGCCAAAGTGAAATCTCACCTTTTGCTTTAGAAAAAGAGATTATATGTTTTGTCTGTGGGTATATGAGTTAGTAATGTATTATGATGTATCATTAAGTTCTTGAGTATATTTAAGTCAATTAATTACTAAACTTCATGTAATGCATATTAAATAACAGTTGCTTTGAATAACCATGTGAGCCAACCACCTGATCAGCCAGTCATCCTTCAGTGACAGTTTATAGTTTTTAGGATGTAAACCCTAACCCTTTGGATGCGCATGACTCGTACAGTTGTGATCTCTAGCGTGTAGGCATTTAGCTTATGGACATGTCTTTCATTCATGCTCTTGTTCGTTGCAGAGACCTAATGTATGACTTGAAACCTGGGATATGGTCAAATTTTAGGCAGAACCATGCCTATTTCACTCCAAATTTCTAAGAAGTGATTAACACTTCTAGCCCTAGTGGTAGCGGTGTTACAGATGGTATCAGAGTAAGGTCCTGCAACCATAGGCCACGACCTAAGTCGTGCATTTTATATAGCCATCTAGGAACATCTTTATGATGATGTGGCATACGTCATGCTTTTGTACATAAGTGTGCTTTGGGTATGATTGTGGTGCGTTTGATTAATTATGCATAACTTGAGTAAGCCGATTGATTGAAAAAGTGAGCTATTTGCTAGTGGATGGGCTAAAGGACTTGTATTCTCATGAGTAAGCTAAGTGTTGGCTTGATTTGTAATTGTTTTGTACATGCATCCTTGATGATTAAACTAAAAGTTTAAAGTGCGCTTACTTTGAACTCAATGATTGGCAATGTCTTAACTCCAAGCTTATTCGTTGCCCTTAAAGTTTGATTTGCTCCTCGGCCCCTATAATAGAGTGAGAAGACGTACTCAAAGGTCGTAGAGAGGGAGCTACAAGCAGTTAAACTATTTTTCTTTGAAAAACTAGAGGCCTTGAAAGTTAAAGTCTTTTCAAAGCAGTGAGTTAGGGTTTTACTTTCACATTAAAAGAGCTTTCCAATTATTTTGTTCGGCCTTATTGCAACATATGAAGGCTTGCATTCGCTTCATAGTAACACTTGAATCTAGCTCTATCAGCATAACTTCTACGTCAGATCAAATGTTTTGAGTGTCCACATGCCAAGATGTATGTGTTCTTGGATGTGTTAATGATGATCTATTAGCAAGTGATTAGAGATTGCTTTCCATGACTGAGAATCTTGCTAGGTGGTACCTCGTTTACATGAATTTTGAGTTGTTTAAAGAAACTAAATGAGATTTCCATATATATGGATAGAAACTTTAGGCAATATTAGTGCATTCATCTCAAGCATTGCATGCAAATTGTCCTCATTGTCTAGCACTATGGTTGTTGTCACTTGTACAATACTCCTATTGCATATATGAGAATGATGTTGTTTATATCATGTACTTTTACCTTAAATCATACAATTGTTACTGATACCGAGTTTCCCATATGTTATGACATCTGTTGTACAGAATGTTATTCTTATTGTGAGATTAGTAGTGTCCTCGCTATATCAATCCCCAATACATCTAGAAAGGAAATAAAAGGATCAATCTAACAGACTTTGGAATTATCGAACTTTATGCATCCCCTTCTTGGGTAGTGATTCATAGACTTCCGGTACTTCCTTAAATGTCAACACCAATTGCTGAAGCCTAGATTCTCTATAGCGGTGGACTTGCCCTTCTTACTATGAGATCCCAAGACCCCTACAATCACCAATGAGGACATAAGGCCTTAACGCATATACAAAAGGTCATTAAGATCACTATTCTTACCCTTAAAGCCTTGTTAGCCAATCGATAGCTAGCTTCTAATAACTTTAAACAAATCTTAAAGCATACCTTTGACCCTAGGTTGCCAATGAGTGTTGCACTCATGTATACACGCCTAGACGCCTTCCTATGTGACACTACCATGAATCTATGTGTTTTAAAGCATGACCCATGCATTACGTGTAGTATGAAGGCCATAGTACCTTATATAGTTACTTACATTCTTTATGATCGATCATTTAGGAATTTTGTGAATAAATTGTTTAGAAAATGCACTTCTTGATGTTTGATTGACTTGAGATTGATTAAATATGTAGCTAAATTAGCTAAATGATTTTACTTATGTAATTTGTTCCATGGTGCGACCTCCGATTCATTATTTGCACTCCATGAATTTTGTCATCTCCTCATATAGATTAGATAAATGTGTGCACACGTATTTAGTGCATGATGTGGTGACCATAGGAGGTTACTCTTCCATTTGTTTGCATTCTATGCTTGACCTTATCGCATGCTCGCGTGTCCATAACTGTGGTTGGATGCGTAACTTTAAGGGTTATAAATGGGCATGTGTAAAACAACCCCTAGCAAGGTTCGACCGAGTGCCCTGGCATAACATGATTGAGTTATCCCGTATTGTGTTTTGTATGATGATTTTTTATGGGATACATGGTAAGTTTCATGGGAAACCTTAGGTGGTGCTTTGCTAGGCATCATGCTTGTTGCCAACGCTGCCTTAATATGTCCTAATTACTAACCCTATCCTCCTTTCTATTTTGGACATCTTGTAGCTGGTATGGTACCATTTTGCATGTTACCACTACTATTTCTTGAATTGCATCTACATGTGTATGTACTTGCCCACGAGTACCTCAAGGAAAGCCGATAATGTGCTTCTTGTACTGAGGGTCATACTAGGGTCTACGTCGTGTTTATTCACCAAGCTCTGAAGCAAGTTTGCTAATGTAATTAACTGAAATGCATTCCCTAGCGTGCCTGGTTGTATTGCGTTGTAACTTATGATATTTTAATAAAGGTGCAAAAGGGGCCTAGAGATGAGTCCATGAACATACCTACGTATTTGTATTATTATATGACTTAAAGGGGGGCAGCTCCAAATAGGGACCCCAAGGCAGGTCTTACCACTGTCAAACTAGCGCGATTACCTTGTCTGTTTGTCATTTTAACTATGTATTTTGGCGAAAAATCTCCGGCTTTAATATTTACAATTGTTGAGTTGTTTACGTAGGAGCCTTAAGTAACTACATAGTGGACTTTCCTCAACTATGAGAACTACAGGCCACCTGGGGACGATGCCCATGCAAAGCGACCTTGCCTTAGTAATTAAACTCTCATGGAATGGTAGTTAACCTATTTTAAGATGATTAGGCATTTCCAGGCAGGCAAATTGTACTCCAAACCTATACCTACCAAGAAATTAATTTTCTTGCCTCTCTTGAGCAGCATGTGTTCAGACCTATACTACACTTTTATTGCGTATGGACCATATTTTTGTCATATAACTTCCCCAAGTTTTGCCGCTGTGTGACAATTTTTAGCTAAATATGTTCTGCTCTTGCAAGTGCTTGTTATATATATGTTAGACTTATCCATATTACTTATGATTCTTAGGCATGAGAATGTTGAGTTGTTGATTCTGTGCGATGTCATTGAATTAAAATGATGCTATGTGATGTAATTTGATGCCCTTATTTCTCTAATGTGCTATAGGAGGTTCCAGGTTAACCGTCTCGATTACAAAGTGATTTCAATTCATGTTTTAGAGGGAAACTGCCTGTATATGGCCGTGATATATTATGGCCCAATTATCATACCTTTAGATGGCAACTCATAGCGATGCATATATATAGAGTTGATCACTCTACGGATGGTGGTTAGATAATTGAAGGTCTATGTTTATTTTAAGATAAGCTTAATATGGTTTCCCATGCCAACTCCTTTGCCCCTCTCCTATGCAATTTTCCCTTGGCGCCTAAATAGACTGAGTAGACGCTTAAAGTAGATTGGCGAGGAGACTGGATACCATAAGCCTCTTTTCCAATTTAAAAGATACAATTAATTGTAAAACAAGATTTCAGATTCTATTATGAGTTGTGTAGATCATATCATGTTTATGCACATGTTGTGAATGACTAAACTGCAGGCCTTAAAATTTTGGGGACGAAATTCTTTTAAGGGGTAGTATGTAATAGTTGGGGTTCTTAATTCAGGGCCAACTATTTAGATTAATGTTTTTATTAACTATGGTCTATTCAGTTGGTCATGTTAGACTATTCGCTTGCGTATTAATTAAGTGCAATATTTGTACAGAGTAATTTTATTAATTTTCTTTATTTGCTATGCAATTACGTGAAATTAGAGGTTCGTAAAAATTAAGCGGAGGCATAATTATGCAAAATTAGCAAGTTGTGTGAGGATATTTGGGATTGAGGTTAAGCTTGACCAGATTATTTAGGACTAAATTTGGTTTAATTGGTGGGATTAAACAACCAAACAAAAAAATTAAAAAAAAGGAAAAGGACAAAAAGGGTGGCGGGAACCCCTTTCCCGGGCTCGAACAGAGACCGCGGAAAGGGGGGAAGGGATTCTACAACTGGCCTCGTAACCCCCAAGCACGTAAGAGAGTGCGGGCTGGTGGTATCGGCTCCACACTGATGTGTTGGCTTTGTGCTACTATCCACTTCGCATAGAAGCCTTGAGCCCGAGAGAGAGGGAGTTCGTGGAGATGCCAAGCAGTGGCAGCTATGGCTACCTGCTGATGGTCGACCCTCAGGAGCCCAAAACCACCACCTCCACCTCCACACCAGCCCTACTCCACCGATCTAAAGAGAGGATGAGATAGGGGCAGAGAGAGAGAAATACAACATGAATAGAGGGCGAACCCAGCAAGGAGGAGACTTGAACTCAGCCTGAAATTGCCCAATTAACCCAGGAGTTGGGTCCTTTGGCTTGTAGTGAGGTGGTTGGTTCTTGATTCTTAAACTATTACTAATTTACAAAGTTTTTAACATTTCATTCAATTAATTGAGTTGCATGTCAATTTAGTGGGTGTTGGATTGCTTGATTATGTGAATTGGACGATTATGATGCCGAATCAAAGCTGAGTTTGATTATTTGGTGAGCTTGGACTTGAATCATTGAGTTGGAATTGGACGATTTTGTGGGAGGTAGTGAGAGGAAGGAGGCCAAGACATTGAACTTACTCACAACATTGCAACCTATGCTTATAAGTGTGATACTAGGCAGATTCTGCTAAACTGAAAAGAGTTGTGGTAATTGTTAGCCATTAATCCTTGTTTTCAATGAAACTATTGTGTGTTAATCATACAAAAATAGAATAACGTAGAAAGGTTCATAAAAAGGTTTACCTATCTCGTGCCTAGCTGGCCCAAAGTGCTTTAGGTAATTCCGGTTTACTTGTCGATTCGTTTCCTATTTTTGTTACTGAAATTACTTATAGCATGGACAATCTTTAATCAGTAATTCAAGTTTTAAAAATCCGTTGATTGCTTCCACAGGCTATTTAACTGAGTTGCTAAGTTGGTAAACATTTTGAATTACAAATAAATATGTTTGTGATATGCTTAAAGGCCTGTGTTGATAAGTGTGTAAGTGATTTGCATTGATATGGCAAGCGTTTTGAGATATGTAGTTGATAGTGACTATTAGACCATTCGTTTGATAAGAGTGAGTTGTAATTAGATGTTAAAAGCTTTTTTATAACTTATTTGATACTTCACGCTTCCGCATAGAGTTTTGTACTATGTATGAACTGTTTTGCATCTGAAACATTGAGAAATAGAGGTGTTTATACATGATTACATCTACTAGCTTCTAAAACAAGTTTTAGTGTCACATTCTTTGATAAGTGAATGGTCATATGGTTTTTAACTCGTTCGTAAAGCATACTTTACCAATTAAGTGGCTTTATGCTTTCAAAAGTCAACTTGAATCCATTAAGGCTTTTAAAGCCTCTTGAGAATGAAAAAGCCATTATTTGTGATACAATGAGAACTTTGATGCAAGTGTATTCGAAGATGTTTCTGAAATGTTTTAGGCTAGGAGAATGGTGCTATATGTTTGGACAAATATTTAGGAAATAAACTCGGTGTAGGGAACCCTAACATCAAGGGAGTAGACCCAAAAGTGAGAACCCTAGAAGACCATTACGAGGGTAATGGCCCATTGATTAT
>NCQV01146513.1:0-15098 GCA_002740545.1 Lophocereus schottii | reverse complement strand
TAGATATAATAGCTTACAATAATGCTTATAAATTAAAATTAAGAACTTACCTCAAATTTGGATCCCTGGCCTCCATGAACTCGAAATAGCCGCCATGATAGCAATCTTAATATGGTCTTCTCCTTCATGAGACATCAATGTCATCGAAAGATGGTTAGTTCTTTCAATTGTAGCCTCAAGAAATTAATTGGTAGCCTTTCCTTGTTGAGTTGATTACCCACAATAGCTTGATAGAAATTTGACTAGAATCACTAAATAAAATATAATAATTTGCAAAAGACCATAACTATAGACTAAAGTTAGTGATTCACCTAAGATCTAGTTTTGGCTTTGGGGCTCCAAATCTAGAATTGAGAGTGAGTTGAGGATAGATCTGAGCAATTATAGCTACGTTGGTGCCAAAAGGCGGTGGGTTGCTTGCAGACTGGTGGCGGTAGGCGCTGGGCAGTGGGAATCGTGAGTTGAGAGGTAGAGTGAAAGAGGCAGGGAGTGAGGGTTTGGGGTTCTGGCTGTCTGGGTAGCGATTTTGTAATTATAGGACAATGAAATTGAAAGCAAAAAAAGGGTAAAAGAGGAGCATTTGCACGCATCAAGGCTGGAACACACAACAGAGAAGACAAAGAGAGTTACACGTGTTTTCATCGGCAAGCTATGCATCAACTTGTGATGTATAAGCTTTGTCTTTTCACATATAAAAGTTTTTTCTCAAAAAATCTATGGCGTAATTGACCCCCTTGCATCCATGTGGCTCCGGCCTTGGTCTTTTTGTTGCATTTTGCCAAGCTCATTATTGATTCCATAATGAGACGTGCAGTTTGTCTTTCGTAGATTGATAGTGAGGTATGATCAAATTCAAATGAAGCTAGAAGATCAAGAGGCCACAACCTTGCGTACACTCAAAGACATTTCCTACAACCAGGTGATGCCCTTTGGATAAAAAAATGTAGGGGGCCACATATCAAAGGGTGGTGCAAACTATCTTTGAGGATACGCTGCATAAACCAGTAGAATACTATGTCGATGACCTAGTGGTCAAATCAACAACAAGGTCGAACCACTTGCATGATCTTCGTGAAATCTTTTTGAGGTTATGGAGATATCAACTCAAGATGAATTCACTTAAATGCACATTCAATGTTACTTATGTCTTTTGGTAAATTATTGGGTTTGGTTGTTCAACATAGGCATTGATATCAACCAAGTTAGATTCACAACAATTCAAGACATGGCCAAGCCTAAGAACTCAACGAGCTTCGTAGTCTGCAGGGGCGTCTGGCATATATAAGGCAGTTCATATAAATTTGGCTGGTTGATACTACCTATTTAGTCACCTCATGAAGCAAGCACGCCTTTTGAATAGGATGAATAATGCAAGAAGACCTTTAAAAGTATCAAGAAATATTTGTCAAGTTTGACAATCTTTAGAGTTGTTGCGGGAGCTCATGAATGAATCAAATTACAAATCTTTAAGTAATTTTGATATTGAATCAGACTACAAATTTTCAAGCAATTGATCATGAAAATGAAATTATCAAGTTAAAATTAAACTGATTGCTAGATTGTAGAGCTTACGTTTTTAGTTGAACTCACTGTTGATTGGATTTGCTAAATTTTGCAATTGATCGAATATTACAACAAATTCATCTACCGCATGATATCAAAGAATTTGATCAATTCATCATGTAACATATTATTTGACCATAATAAAATTGTATGAATATATATTTAAATCAAAGGTGCGAACTAATATTGAACATCAAAGCACAGTTAAAAAAGAAACGAGGAGTGGATGGGGCAAAAGTTGAAGATAGAGAAAGTGAGACAAAAAACGAAATGAGGAAATGAGTAACAAGCATGACTTTATATTTGAATAGATATTGATGAGTGTGTGTGTGCGTTTTTTTTAAACATATTTTTTGGAGTACCATGCTTGATATACTATAAACTATAATATAGCAATCGTAAAATATTAAGTTACGCAAATTTCAAATGATATTTTACTTATTAAAGTACATTTTGTTTGCTCATATCTCAAACACTACTTGGTATGCTAGTAATTTTGTAAATTAAATTTTACATTACTTGCTTTGTTTTACTTGTTACATTCCTTGAAAAGGTTGGTGCGACTAGAGCAACTGGTTTTCTTCTTGTGAATATTTCACGCGTTATGATGTCGTATGAGCACTCGATGTGGGCAAATCGCGGCGGGCTATATGAGCTATTTTCCCACTGCCTTTTGCTAGGCCTGCCGTCTCATTTCCCGCCATTCCTAACTTTTCTCACTCCCTCTCCCCTCCCTCCCTCTCTGTATTCCCCGCTTGAATCAGCAATGTTGTGGGTAGACAAGTACCGTCCCAAAACCCTAGATAAGGTACTAGTCCATGAAGACACTGCCCAAAATCTGAAGAAACTGGTGAGTGAGTTTCCTCTTTGTTTTTCGATTTTGTTTTCAACCCTTAAATCAAGCGCAACAGTCACTGAACCGATCCCAAGGGTTTTTGTTTCTTGAAAGGGATTTGTGCCTTTTTTTTGACAGGTATCGAAGCAAGATTGCCCGCATTTGCTGTTTTATGGACCTGCGGGCTCCGGGAAGAAAACCCTAATTATGGCCCTTCTGAGGGAGATATTTGGTGCCAGTGCTGAAAAGGTCCCGCACTTTTGTCCTCAAGTTTTTGGTTTTAATGTTTCTTGAGGATTTAATATTTATTGACCATTTTATGGTTTCTTTTGACTGATAAATTTGAATGCTAAATTTTGTTTGGTTCCAGGTTAAGGTGGAGAATAAGGCATGGAAAGTAGATGTGAGTTTTATCATTTTCCTCTCTTTTTTCCTTATGTGTTTTTGGATCAAAATTCAGACTTATGTGTTATGGTTTTTGAATAGTGGTTTACATGAAAATATATTTAACAACCTTTTTAATTGTTTCAGTTGATTTATATAAATTTTTTGTTTTAGGAAGTGTAGCATTTTTAGGTTATTTTCAGTGCTGGATTTCTCCTTGGTGTATTCTGAAGAGGGGAAAAGAGTTGGGCTCTGGTGAGAGGATTATTGTGAAGTGCTGGTTTGTTTCAGTTGTGTATGGTAGATGCAGATGGGAAAAGTATTTATGTAATGCGAACTTTACAAAGACCATGCACGGCAAATGTGACTCTTAGTCTCCTAGTTAGGTGCTTGTATTATGTATTTGAAGATCAGAGAAGATCGTGCATAGTTATCTTGAGTGCAAGTTGTCTATCTTCCCAGGGCTTTGACATAAAGAGCCGGGCAGAGATGAATTATCAAAAGTGAATGCTAATTGTTAAACGACATTGAGACTTTACGTCGAGAAAGGGGACATTTTTCCATGTCAGTTGTTTGTGTGTAAGAGATCATATATCTTAAGAATCCTTTTTTTTTGTTCATGACAACAATGATAAAAACCTTTTGTGGCTCTTGTTGGAATGGGGTTTGGAGAGATCTACATATTGGCAATCTTTGCCCTTGCAGGCAAAGGAGTTGTTTCCTAGAGACCTAGAGAATAACTTTGCGAATAAAAGAAGATTTGAATTTTTCTTGCTAAGTAGGTTGAAAAGAAATGAAATATGTACTCTTAATTTCTTTGAGTACTTAAAAAAATTACCATATTTGGTGATCTTAATATGCAGCATCCATGTGGAAGCCCGTAAACTGAAAAGTGTGCTGAAACAGAAGAAATTGAACAATTGTGATTGCTATGAATTTTGACAAAGAGTTTAACCAGTTGTTTCTATTGGATATCCCTTACATGTGACTTGCAACTGCATCCCCCTTGTCTTCTTCCTTCTTTATCTTTCTTTCTTTTGTTTTCACCCCTTGCCCCCAACAACAATGTGAAAAGTAAAGGGCACACAGGGACAATCATAGGCCTAGCTCAGAAAAGAAGAGGACTAGTGGGACTCGGCTGACATCCCCTTGGTGTTGTTTAATACAACTTTTTGATTAGTCATTTTTTTTTTTTTAAAAAGAAGAGGTCTGGTGGGCCTTTGTATGTTGCTATTTATTTCCTTCCATCCAGATTAAGTTGGCTTTCAGCTGCTGACTCATTCAGTTCTGCTTAGTCTCTGACAAATGAGTTCAAACCATCGTTACTAGGAATGCTTCCCAGATCGTATAGTCCGGAATGTGGATAGCCACTTATGGCACAAATTTAGTTTAATCTAGGGTTTGGATCACTTGTTGCTGGAATGTGGATTGTGGGGGTATGCAGCAATCCCTTTAAGTATGGTTCAAACAAAAGGATTTACAGAATTTTTGTATGACTCTTGATTCTTGAGGTGTTGCGATTAATGAGAGGCATAGATGGAATGGCAATTATTTTTTACTCCACAGGTGTTCCTAATCTCAATGCTTATGTTGATAACCTGCAGGCTGGAACTAGAACAATTGAGTTAGAACTCACTACTCTATCTAGCACTCATCATGTTGAACTAAATCCAAGTGACGCGGGATTTCAAGATAGATATATTGTTCAAGAGATAATCAAAGAAATGGCTAGGAACAGACCAATTGACACCAAAGGAAAGCGAGGATTCAAAGGTATGAGCCTCACTTAATCGGTCTCTTTACACTGATATTTGCATCTGACATTAGTTCTCGTTGGCCTGTCACTCTTATTCAAAATGCACTATCCTGTCCATGCTGCAAGGGACAAAAATTAATAATTTAATATCATTGCATTTCATTCAAAATTGATATTTATGATCACAAATCACTTTTCTGAATAACTGTGTTGTATGATGAATGTCAGAAAAGTACATTAGTGTAACTGTATTTCCATGTTGGTGAAGACTAAAGACCTTTCCTGTCCCCCCTTCCCAAGAAAAAAAGGAAATTTTCTTTTCTATGACTTTGGTTTCATATGAACTGTGAATTTTTTGTCAGCTGGTTGCACAATATTTTCTTGATATCTTTATACCTTCCCATTTCAATCCCCTCCTTGTCATTGGTTTTTGTTGACCTTCATTGGGTCTCTGTGGTTGGCAAATCTCCACATGTTACATTACCTATAAAATCGGAATTGAGTTTGACTGGTGTTGGAATCCTGGATTTTTCAGGGCAAAGCTATGTCTTATAATGAACTAAAGCTGTATTTTAGTTATTTATTTTTTAATAATTCAGCATAGCTAGATTCAAGTGCTGAATCTGAATGGGATTTCTCTTTTGGGGTTCTCATAGATAATTTGTCATTCGTGAGAGCTTGAGGGCATGATGATCTTTGTAGTTGCTCCGTTTTGCACCTGGGTGACATTCCTTTATTGTCTTTTTAATATGCTATTCACTACTCCTCAAAATAAATTATGAGATTGGTTCTTTCAGGGTCACTGTCAGTGGGCATGCTTCCCCTGCTTATAATAGATGTATATACTTTTGAACTGCAGTCCTAGTGCTAAATGAAGTCGACAAGCTCTCAAAAGAAGCCCAACACTCATTACGAAGAACAATGGAGAAGTATAGTGCTTCCTGCCGGCTTATTCTTTGCTGCAACAGCTCTTCAAAAGTTATTGAAGCAGTTCGATCCCGCTGTCTGAATGTGAGGATAAATGCTCCTGCAGATGAGCAGGTAGGCCTATTGATTTCATCAAGTTCATGAGCAAATTAGTAATCAGTGATGACTGGAAAGTGAAACGTTCCACTTCTGTGAAAGAAGATATACACTACAGGCCCATATCTTTTTCCTTTTTGTTCATTTTTTTGGGGGGGAGGGGGGTGTAGTGACTAGTCACAAGTTAGTAATGGAAACTGAAGGGGTGAAATACAAAGCTTCAAAATGGTGTTGCTGATGGACTGAGGAGTGCACTCGCATAACTCTCCTTAAGTAGTAAGTTGGTTATAAATTATTGATGTCACTACGTGGCAAAAGGATGTGTTCTAGAAAGGCTTTTGCATGTTTTCACAGGGCAATAGCAGGAAGATATACACAAATAAAGGTTGCTAGATGTTATGACAGAGGGATGAGGAGCTGCTAATTTTGGGTTCTTGGAATGGTACTGCAATCACCTTGAGACTCTAGGAAGAAGACCATGGCTGGGGCCAGGGTTGCAGCGATAGTCACAAAATTGCATGATGGTGTCATTAAATAGGTGCAAAATATATCCCCCCCCCCAACTCATTAAGCTGTTTGTAGGGTTTGGCTTAATACTACTAATGGTTACACTAGATGCCATGCGTTCAAAATGTGGCCAATCCGTGATGAAATGGCCACATCAGAAAGGTTTGGAATTAGGCGAACGACGTTTTCACCGTGACAACTGTGGTCGCCACATTAGAGTGGATTTTTCGTACTACTACCAAAACCGCAATCGCGACCGAAATCGCATTTTGAATCTTTGTTGGATAAATGAATGTTTTAATAGGCTAGATGAATGAATGAAACATAAAATTTGAGCAGAACTTATCATAGTTGTGGCAGGCATAATTACCAATGAATAAATAAATATATAAACAAACATCTTCCCAAACAGCATTCGGGAATATGCTTTACATAATTGTCTGAATGGCAGTTACACATGTGAATTGTGCATTTATGAAGTTGGAATTCAAGCGCTTTTCTTTCTCCCTTGTTTTTCGAATTTTGCATGGTTAGTCCCCAAAACAGAAAAATACGAAGTTAAAAAAGGACTGTTTAGACATGGCTTTAGACTTCTTTGACATCTGTTTGTCAGCTGGGTTTGGAACTTTGTTTAGCCTACTGCAAATACTCTTAATGCAGACGTTCCTGCTTCATCATGAACCAAACTATTGGATTGTTATCTTCATTCTTCAGGTAAAATGCTCACAATGGGAGGTAGCTTATGAGCTTAATGTTTCCTCTTTCCAGTCAATCATGTGTGTTGAGAAAATTACACCCGGAGGGATCTAGCCACTATTCCATGACTCTATCTCTTGCTCCATTTCGTCCTCTATGTGTGTCCTCTTTAATAGGTCTGGAAATTGAAAATAGAAAAGTCGATCCTTGACCCCTCGCCAAATGCCATGCCAGATAGAATGCAGGTCATTCTTTACCATAGGTGCACCAGAGATCCAAAGTGCCCCAAACTCCACATATATAAATATCCAAAATCCATTCTATGAGCAATAGACTTTCGTTGCTCCTCTATCCCAACCTCATCGTGTCATATTTCTCGATTTTCCTTCTTTTTAAATTGTTCTTGATGTTTCATAATTAGGTTATTTTCCAAGCTAAAGTAATGGTCCTACTAAAGACCGATGTACTTAAATGAGGGAATGAGGATCAGCTCTTATATTTTTGTGGAGTTCTGTCCGTTTTGGTCTAATTTGAGGCGTCTAATTACCAGTATCATCTCTTACTAGCTAAGGGTAAGGGGCTCAGGTGTGGATACTGTGGGTGAAATGTACTAAACACACCCTATATGTTTTGGTAGCACAGAGAAGGAGATTGAAGTAGAGTTAGTTCTTGGGATTTAGAATTTGATTCGTTTGGCTATTTGGTGATGTGTATGGAAGAGGGAACCGATGGATTTTGAGGGCAAAGCTTTATGCCTTCAAGATTTCAAGCTCTGTTTTTATTATTTTTTTATTGTATTTTTTTTTAATGAGAATGTTGTATAGTGCTATAGTTGGAGCCAAGTGCTTGATTGTGGTACACAAGTGTCTTTTGGATTTTGCAGATAAAAACTATGCATGAGAGCTTGAGGGCATGATGATTTTTTTTTTTTAATGAAATGCATGATGATTTTTGTACTTGCCCTTTTCGTATATAAGTGCCACCCCTTTGGTGTCTCATTAATATAATCTTTTGATTACTTATAAAAAAAGCACCCTAATGTCCATATGGTACAATGTATGGATTCAAAATGTGGCCAAACCGCGACGAAACGGCCGCATTTGAAAGGTTTTGGAGTTGGGCGAACCGTGTTTTCATGCCGCGATAGCCACGATGTGGAACGCGATTGCTATATTAGAGCGATTTTGCCATACCGCTACCGAAACCGAAATCTTGACCGAAACCGCATTATTAGTTTGAAAAAGCTGAGGCGCACTAAGGCGCAAAGGGTTGCGAGGCGCGACCAAAGGCGGGCGCCTCAAGGGCGCAAGCCTTTTTTTAGCATGACTGGAATCAAAGAACAATTGGACATCAATATAAGTACCAAAAGTATCGCAAATAGTCCACAAGACGGTAATTTAGTATGACAATATTGTAAAAAGTAAAAACACGCACACACAAAAGATGGTAATTTAGCATGACAATATTCTCAAACTAAAATTCCATAGCAATCAAACAAATAGTTAGTGAGGCACAAATCACTAATTGCATTTTACTCAAAAAAAAAACCAAAAAGACAAGACAATAGCGCACACACACACAAACTGCCTGGCAGTGAGCACCGCCACTTACCAACAACAAATTAGATTGTTGCAAATTAAAAAAAAACCCTAACATTTCTAACGCACAAAGCCCCCGCTGCCCAGCCCCAACAGACCCACAAAAAAAATAAAAATTAAAACAGAACCTTAGAGAAAAGACAGAACAGAGGAGGAAAGCAGCAACATGCAAAACAGGGGCTAGAAGCAGATGAAAATGGCTCGAACAGGGACAGACAAAGCTGAAAGAGAGGATGAGAGCTTAAGGGAGAGAGGAAAAAAGGAGGAAAAAAAGGAGAAAAAGAGGACACAGCCATGGCTGGCCGATGTCCTGTAGCAGGGAAGTAGAAGAACAGTAGGACGAAGTGAAGAAGAACAGCAGGATGAAGAAGAGAAGAAGAGAAAGCAAAGACTTACCTGATGGAAAGAGATGAGGGCTTCGACTGAGATGATTGAGGCCTCTAGGGTTTCAAGGGTCGAGTTGAGAGGATTGAAGAGCGCGCCTGGCTCGCTTTGCACCTCGGAGTGAGGCGCCAGCCAAGGCAAGCCTCACCGGAGCCTTTTCAAACTAAGACCGCATTTTGAATCCTTGGTACAATGTGTTAAGCATTTTCCTCCAACTTAATAAATAATAAATCAATGTTGGGAAAAAAGAGGTTTGCATCAAGTTGAGAAATGTGAGAAATTTGCACATGGGTATTGAAAATGGGTGTGCATGATGAACTTTCTTGGTTTTATACTGTTGAGGTTTATTTTAAATAGTTTTAACTAAGGATTCAAAATGCGGTTTCGGTCGTGATTTCGATTTCGTTAGCAGTACGCAAAATCGCTTTGATACGGCAATCGCGTTCCATATCGCGGCTATCGCGGTATGAAAGCGCGGATCGCCCAACTCCAAAACCTTTCCAACGCGGCCGTTTCGTCGCGGTTCGGCCACATTTTGAATTCACGGTTTTAACAATTTTTTTCTAACATGAAGTCAAAAGGTGATAATGCAACACAAGCATCCTATAAGAGACTATTTGCAACCCAAGTCACTCCAAAAATTAATAAACCCAAAGCAGGAGATGGGAGAACAGAGTATCAGTGATGAGATCTATTTCTTGTCCTTTGTCTTTTGTCATTAGATGACATAGAAGATATTGAATATTGAAGTAAAATCTTGCTTTCAATTTGCGTTTCTGATTTATTTCATTTTGGACATTTTCTGCAGATTGTGAAAGTACTGGAGTTTATCGGGAAGAAAGAAGGTTTGCAACTTCCACCTGGATTTGCTGCACGCTTGGCAGCAAAAGCAAATAGAAGTCTGAGAAGAGCTATTCTATTGTTAGAAACTTGTCGTGTTCAACAGTTGAGTAGAGGAATACTTGTGGTTGGAATGATGGCTGTTGAGGGTATTAATTGAATCATTTGCGTATCATATTCTTGTTAACAACTAATTCTCTTTACCATGGTTGTAGGTATCCTTTTACAAATAACCAGGTGATACCCCCTATGGACTGGGAGGAATATATTTCAGAGATAACATCTGATATTATGAAGGAACAAAGCCCCAAAAGGTTCATTGCTTTAAAACTTTAAGCATAGAAGCATTCGAATATATAATTTTTTTCTGCATTGCATTTAAGGATCGTCTAGGCATCCCATTGTGGTGGTTTCTTATCCAATTATATTGGCATTTGGTTTTGTGATATTGCAATTATGCTAAGATCATTATTTAATGCACGATGCAAGACATCCTGGACAATAAGAGATTTAAATAATAGTTTCTTAGAACACTCCCTTCAACACTGAGTCAGAAGTCTGCAGCGCCAACTTTTAAGACCTCTGATACTTAAAAGGTACTTCTCATAATCACCCAAAGTCCTAAACTCCCCATCCCCTAGGATCTCCTCTTCCTATGAGTTACTTTGACTTTTTATCTCTTCTCCACAATGTATTGGGGCCATTTTTGGAAGCTACATTCATTCTATTTTCTATCCCTAGGCACCTCTTTTCTTTCTCTTTCCTCCTTATCTCTTCTCTTCTTAGCACTCTACCCTGGCCTCTTATCTATTTCCGTAGTATTCTTTAGGTGTTTTAATAGGTAGGTGGTGGGTTACATCTCTTCTATTTCCTATCCTAATCGCATCTCTATTTCTCTCCCCACCCCAACCTTTTTTTTTTTTTGGGTCAAGGAAAAGAAGATTATATATATTTCAAGAGCAAAATATATATTGTAAGAGCAAAGGATTTGATGCAAAGTTAGCATCCTATTAAATGCTATACACATCTAATATGGACACTATCCACAAAATCTATCAGATCAAGAGAAGAGTAACAAAAATTCCCTTTGTTTCAAAAATACCATTTGGATGAATTATCTTTTAGTTGCTGAAGAGGCTTCTGCACACCCTCAAAAACTCTTTTGTTTGTCATGCCGAATGCTCCAAAAAATAGCTTATGGGAATCAAATAACATTATGGTTTTTAACTTTCCTATCAAAACAACCCTCCCAAGCAAAGAGATAATTCCTAATGCAACTGAAGAAACTTTCAAGCAACTAAAGGCTAGATCCCATAGAGCTCTCACAAAAGGAAAAGGAAAGCAGCAAGTGGTTTGGTGATTCTGTTTTAGCTTCGCACATAAAGCACCATTTCACTAATCTTACCTCTCTTTTAGGGTGGAAAAGCCATTTGGGATCCGATTGTTGGAAGGTTTGAGAAAAGGCTTTCGGGGTGGAAATCCAAATACCTTTCAAAAGGGGGAGATTAACTCTTATTAGAAGTGTTCAGTCGAGTATCCCATCTTACTTCCTTTCTCTCTTTCCATTACCTTCTTCTGTGGCCACCAAGTTAGAAGCAATACAAAAAAACTTCCTGATTCCTATGGGCTTTTTTAGGAGCAACTTCAGGTCTCATCTAGTGAGATGGAATATTGTGAAGCAATGTATGATTCAGGGAGGTTTAGGAATCAAGGAATTTTGACTCTTTAATGAAGCTCTTCTTAGGAAGTGGCATTGGAGATTTATGAATGAGAAAGCAATTCTTTAGAGAGAGGTGATCACCATTAAAAATAGTGAGGTAGGTTTTGGTTGGTCTCCTGCCACTAATGGCTCTTAAGGTCGTAGCCTTTGGAGGTATATCTCAAAAGGATGGGAAGGATTCTCTCCATACTTTTCCTTTGTGGTAGGCGATGGCTCTTTCATCTTTGTTTGGCATGATCGATGGTGTGATGACGTCCTTTTAAGAAAGCTTTTTCCTGCTCTTGTTTTAGCAATGGATAGAGATGCCTTTATTGCTGATTATTAGGAGTGAGCGTTTGGCACCAATGTTTGGTTCCCTAGTTTTGTTTGGGATGGGTTTGTGGAAGATGACACTCTTGTTAGCTTTATTAACAATCTTATGATGCCAAGTGAGGAGATTCTTCTCATGATATAGTGAGATGGGAGTTGGAATCTAACGGGACTTCATAGTTGAACCTTATTATTTGAAGCTCCTACATTTGAATTTTCCATCATTACAAGTTCCTTTTGTAAGGGGGATTCCCTTATAGGCTCATTTGGAGGTCTTTGGCTCCTCAATGGTTTCTTTATTTGTTTCAAAGGCATCACATGGAAAAAATTTGACTAGTGATGATCTGCAAAAGAGGGGGAAGATCTTGGTAAATAGATGCTATATGTGCTAGGGGGAGTTAAAATAGATAGATCGCTTGTTGCTTTTAGTTGCTTGGGCATCGGTTAGGTCTCTTCTAACTTTATTATGGACCATATTTTGGCTTAAGATCGCTACTTTGGTAGGAAAGCGAAGAAGGAGGTCTTGGCTTTTCTTTGTGATTTTTTTGGAGCATTTGGAGAGAGAAAGAAGTCAAAGAGTCTATGAAGGTGATAAAACATCTCTTTGACGCTTAAAAGATAAATTCATCAAGACTCTTTAATTTTGGGATAACGGGAATTGCTCTTTAGCTTTTGATGGGGATCGTTTGCATATTGGTTGTACGTAGTCTTTTGTGGGATGCTTTCCTTGCATCCAGCCCTTAATCCTTTTATTTAATATACACATTTTTCCTTATCACGAAAGGATCTTACCCCTCTTTTGTCAATTATTTCAAATCAAAATACTCCCATAGGTGCCTTCTAAACAAAAAAGAAACTTTAAATGGAGCCAAAGGTTTCAAACAAGCTTTCATGGGAAATGAATTTTCGAATGCGACAAGAAAGGTGAAGAAGGCAATGAAACAAGCTTCATGTAGTAAGACTTGACAGCGAAGATCCCTTCAGAATTAAATGCGCATCTAATGAATCAAGAGAAGATTGTCCAATTGTAATCTCACTGAGCATATTGAGAAAGATAACAAGGGTGACATTGTCCACAGAGGCATCTCTGATAGAAATAGGCTACCTAACATAAGAGCTGGACACATGCTCACAATAAGCAACAATAATAGCACTTTTTTTTTTGTTGGTTTTGCCACAAGAGTATAAAGAGAGGGAAAAGGTCTCTCAAGGGAGCAAATTCACATCGACGGTCATGCCAAATAAAGACGGTTGACCAACACCCACGCCAAAAGAAAAATGGGGATAAAATCTTCCGCATTCTTTACATATGAGCCTCTGAAGGCTTACCCATGAGGACGATTTGGTTTAGAATGTAACCATGCCAACGCCTCCTTAACATCACCCTTCTTCAAAGGTTGGCCCACTCATTCCTAAATTACAATAGCTACTTGCCCAGCAAAGGCTTATTAAAGATTTAAGTCTCTAACACTTAGTCCCCCTTTAAGCACAGGAAGCTTAACAAAATTTCATCTACTCGAAGTCACTACCAAAAGAGCCCCAAAGGAAATTCCTTTGAGTAGCTTCTAAGTTGGTGGCCACTGACGATAACATCGAAAAAAGAGAAAGTAAGTAGGTGGGAATGTTGGATAGAACACTTTTGATGGGAGTCAATCTTCTCCTCTGGATTGTGCTCTCCCCCCATAGAGTCTTCCTTGCTGAGCTCCTTGAGCAGTCTTCTCATGTGCTCCATCAAATGTTTTGCCATTTTGGTTTGGCTTTTATATCGTCATGATTGGGGGAAAAAAGGTAGTAACAGATATGCTTGTTTTATAACTTTAGGGTGGCAGGGTGGGTTGTCAATGGATCCAAATCCTTTTTACAAATTAAGTCCCTACTGACCTAAGGTTTTCCCTTCGTATGTGGTCAAACATCAAAATTTTGTGTTGAATTGCCTCCCAAACAGAGGAGGACACCTACAAAGGGGCAGAAGATTCCAAATAATCCTTAGTTTTAAAAGGTGAGAGGCGCACTGAGGTGCATGGGGTCCCAAAGCGCAAGGCGGAAGGCGCGAGGCATGAGGTGCAAGTGCCTGCATCATGGATGCAAGGCGCACTTCTATGCAAAAGTTTTTAGAAGTCATTCACATTTCACAAAGCATATTATGCAGAAACAAGTTAAATGAATGCATTAAAAAGTGATTAGACGTCAATATAACTACTAACACCGCAAATAACTTTAATATATGTTATCTAATTGTCGTAAGTCTCCCAATACACACGCTCACCGTCCAAGCGGAGCTTACCTTTTAAATCCCAAGGAAAGAAAAGAAGAAAAAAGGTAAAGAGAATGCTAAGAAAAAGAAGTAAAAGGGGGAAGATCTAGCCTTGCATCCTTGAGAGTTGAGGCGCACCTCATCCCCTCCGAGACGCTAACCTGGTAGCCTCTTGACGAGGTGCGCCAAGTGGACTTTTTTAAACTAAGAAATGATCATCCAAGAGAATCGATTGTTTGAAATTTCAAATAGTTTAGGAGGCAAGAAAGATCGAAAGTAGGATTTGAAAAAATTAGTTTTGACTGTGAACTTCCTAGTAGAATTATGGATGCATCTGTCCATGTCACAAGAAGAGCCCTCACAGAAACCCGGCAAATTTGCTGAATAATGCAATCATCATCCAGGAAGGCATTAAACATGGAAAAGGCCGGCTATCCTCTCATGATAATCACAAACAGATGCAGCCAGAGCATATAGGGAAAGGTAAAACTCTGTAAAAGTTTCCTTTGAAGGATGACATGTCATCACCTATCACACCAGAAATGATCGGGGAGCCATCTCTAGCCTGGTAAGTAATATAGTGATAGAAATACTCCATCCTTTCATGATGCATCTCCAAGGACACGCACCACAAGTACACTTAGGTGCACTAGGATGGTCAAGACCCTCCAGCTTGTATTTGACTCTAATTGTCTGACTACTTTCATCCAGAGCTTGTCTTGTTAACTCACTGATCTCCATTACCGGTTGACGAGAGCCTCAATGAGTGCGTGAAGATCTCTTAAACCCTAATGCTTCCTTTCAAATTGGTTGCTGAAGATTCCGCTCTGCCTACGGGTACTTGAAGTCATCCGCATCCTTAAAGAACTTTGAATATATTAGAACTTTAGAGTCAACCTGTCAAGTAAAACATTATAATGAGCATTGTGGCTTGATTTTAAAATAATAGTGCGCTGCAAATTGTTAAGCTTAAATCCCTTCACATAGCTGCTATCTCATGTTGAGCCTTAATTTAACAACCCATCCCCCGACACCATTTGTTTGAACCTGCAAGGTACTAAGCCCCTCATATATAGTTGCCACCCTGACCAAACTTGACATCTGAGTTTGCCGGTGGTGGTTACAAGTGAAGGAATTTGATTGATCTGGTCAAGAGTCACGTTTGGCTATGAGTTCATCAGGTGATGATTTATCGTTGGCATCAGAAGATGATGTGGGTGGAGATCCAT
>NCQV01146408.1:4429-16888 GCA_002740545.1 Lophocereus schottii | reverse complement strand
AAACACTACGGTTCTTTAATCTTTCTTTCACATTTGGTAAGTCATGGGCTTCATCATTACACGATGAGCACCACGTTCAGAAGCTAAGCCTAACTAATAGGAAGGAAATACCTGGATAAGAGACTAGGGTAAGGTTGTATGCGACTAAGTTGCAACAGTTATGATGTTTCACAAGACACGAAATCAATCGATCAATTATTCAATGCAAGTAATATTAGTGACAGCCAATAGACAGGTTCGAGCTAACATCCACAATTCAGTCCGACTTGCGATATCATCAGTCAATCCAATCTCAATTCTAGAACTAGAGCAGACAGTTTCCCATACNNNNTCCCATATACAAGGATAAATATCAGTACCAAAGAGGGATACAAAGAGTAGGCAACTAGTGTATGTGACAAATCACTTTCATACGGCAAAAGTGTACTAAACACGCGTCTAGCTGCCACCATCATGACTTAAATCCAAAATTGAGAATAGTTCACTTCGTTAGGCACAATAATGCACAGCAAAAACCAAAGTCTTAATCAGATAAAACATTCATGTAAAGTAATCCGTGCTTTGTAATTAATGAGAACATTCAAACCCAGACCCTGCATTTCTATACCACAATTTAGTCTCTGGACGGTCTACAACATCCTGTTAATGCAAAAACCAACTCTAACTTCGAATTCCAATAAGCAGAGGATAAACACTGGAGCTAACAGAGAGTTCAATTTACTGCATCAAAAGAGACAACACAGAGAATAGGCACCATTGAAAATGAAATACTTAGTTTCCAAGTACTATTTTGCTTACTGTTAACAGAAGAACTCCAATCCTAATAAAGTAGCAAAATATTCAAATAGTAACAATAATTACAATATTCAAGTAGCAATGACATGGGGAAAAGATATGATTAGGTTTAGGTGTTAATCTTTATAGATGAGATGTGACTATGGACCCCTAAATGGTAGGCATATAATTTTCTCTTTTGGTTTTCTTTTCATTATCTGAGTGCTGTCTAAAGGCTAATCTGAAAAAGTAAAGCAGGAGAATATCTAATCTTAGTCAAGAGTCTTTTAACCTCTTTTTCATGGCTGTATAAATCAACTTTTAATCAAACCTCAAACATCCCCATCACCCCCATTTCCACTTGCAAAAAGGAGATAGCCGAAACAGACCCGGAAATTGGCGGAAATGGGTGTTGATTCATGGTGGAAAACAACTTAGCTGATGAGTCGGTGAAAGCAGAGATGACCCACTCAACTGATAGACAATTGAACGCAAATTTCAGTTCATTCAACAAACAGTAATAATAAACAGAGCTAATCGCTTTTATGTAAGAGAATCTGGTACCTCAGGCAATTGGGATTGAATAATTAATGGCACCAAAATGACTGCAGATTTCACGTTGGTACAGCTTCATATTCAGCAAATACCCTTACAAACACAGGGAGATTGGAGCACTGCTGATACAAAGACTGTTTAGGGCTGTTGGGTTTATCAGTTCAAAAGCATGCTAGAGCCTGAGAAATTACCAGTGATCAAGACCAAATTTGAGTATAATAGAACAGTCAGAAAGGAACAAATAACTACCATCTAATCAACTAATATCACAATATTGAATCAAAGACCGACAATTCTTTCAGGAGTTTTCTACAAAGGTGATAGCTCAATCCAAAATCCAAATCCAAGTCCACAAGGTCTGATATAAGAGTCTTAACTTCTAAATTGTAGAACAAAAGACAAGTTGGTTTCGTTTGAACCTAAATTTAAAAACAGCTACGTACCTACTACTATATAGAGAATAAGCATAGGACAATTTAGAAAGGTATCTTGCTTTAGTCCACTGCAAGCCCAAGAACAATTCCCAAAATTGGCTTTTCAAGTTGCCAAAACAGTGGAGAGGTATAGAAGTGAATGCTCATAATAATTGTATTGACTGAATGGCATAATATTGAATATATATGCATATAACAGCAGAAGTATCACCCAAGTGGTCGGGTAGAGGCTCAACAAACCAAATAAAGTCCACCATCTCCCCATAAGTAAAGGCACTCCAACGTTGAGCAGGGGTCCTCTTGGGAGGTTGGAAAAAATTTCAGCACAGGGTTTGATAGTAGGTAGCTTCCTCACAAAGTCTCCAGTTCCATCGGCAGGAGTAAGTCACCATTTTCCAGTGATAATACCTTCATGCCTTTGTGGTGGCTAGCAGGGAATGTTGTCTCTCAATGAATTATGCAATTGATGGTGAATGCTCCAACTTACTCCTAACAATTAGACCACCAACAATTTATGAGTTACGATGCCTATACTAGTCTTATTAGAGCACCAGCAATTGTATAATTCAACTTGTCTCCAATAGAAGACAATGTTCCATGCCCCCCGCTAGAAGAGAAGGAAGGCATGATCACCGGGGAATGTTCCAACTTACTCTTGACCATTGGACCAAGGAGTTGTAGGGACGCTACCCCCTGTTGGCCCTAGGCCTAAAATTACTGCCAACCTTTGCCAAAGGACCCCATGTCAACACTGGAGTGCCTCTACTTATAGAGAAGGTGGACTTTCTTCTGTTTATTGAGCATTTGCTTGCATGATGCTCTAGCAGTCACCCAAGCAATCGCATAACCAATTCAAACAATATATATAAAATACAGAACCAGCAATGGACTAGGTCGTAAATGACAACTAATAAGCTTTCACCAATTCCAGGCATGGATAAATATTCACTCCAAACTTGAGTTTGTTCAAGATCGCAAAATCCGCTAGATGATTATGTGGACCAGGATACTAAATGGATCATGCACTGTTGTTGTATCTTCCCGATAATGATTCCATGTCAAACTTTCAAAGGTTCTTTTTCTCTCACTATTCATTTACTCATAACATTCTTATGGTATGTAGGAACATATCCTGAGTGTCAAGTTACTTGACACTCAGGTATATTCATACATGCCATAAGAATGTAATTTGTCCATGAGTAATGGGAGAAACAAAACTTTTGAGACTTTGACATTGAATTGTTATTAGGAAGATAAAAAAATACAAATTGGTGGTTCCTTCTTCTGCATGCAATAACATAAAGAGATAAGAAAAGCAGTGGTCTTTTACATCAGTTGATCTCCAACAAGAAAAATCTTCTGTATACTTGCCAACAAGACAAAGGAAAAACAATTGCTTTAGAATGACAACGAGATTGAGCAATTATTGAATCAGAGAAGCCAATAGAGGAAAATGAAGGGGATGTCCTCACCATAAAAGGCCATTGCACCTTGAGCTTGGCCAGAGAAGAGCATGCCTAAGTAGCAGCTTCAGTTGAGTGACTACCAAAGACCCCATCATATTGTAGACCAGGGAAGCAGCCATATGGCAGCCTTTTGTCCATTAGCAAATAAGCATATCACTACAAAAAAAAAAAAATGTAAAAAAAAATAAATTGATAATCATAATATGTATTAATTATTTGGCAGAAACTGGTTTGGGACAAAAGTGGCAAAAACTAGTTTGGGCTGAATTGATGTTCATCTGGCATTATTTGAACATTAGAGCTTTGCAAATATCATTTTAGAATCTAATTACTTAACTTATCTTAAATCAGCTTTCTTCTCTATCTTTCTGTTTCTATTTTCAATTAAGGCCTGCAGTTCCAATTTCGAGGCCTTCCCCATTTGGTTGTCCCAGTGAATGATGAGGCGCATAGATGGACCATCACAACCCGGCGCAATGCTCCCTCCCCCCACCCTCCCCAAAAAAATCCCCAAAACAGACCAAAAGAACCAAAAAAAATGCAGGAGTTTTGGCTGCGTAGTCCCTTTTATGAGGTCCCAAACTCACAGAAGCATATGTCCATTATAAATTGTCACCGACATAACCAAAAGGATGCTAGTGGAGAACCTTCAACTATTAACGAATACGGCATACCTGGCAATTGTGACATGTTGAAACTCTTCAGCTCTATAAAGTTTTGGCTTTCACTTCCACTTTTGCTCCCAATCTCTAAACTTCCCTCCATCTCTCGAGTTAAATCAAATTCATAAATGACTGGTGCTGACAGTAGAGTCATAACTACAATAGTAAAAATCTCTAACAGCAAAGAGGGGAAAAAAAAGGATCAAAAAATGAACAGTTACATGTGAAGAAATCATAGCATTAAGTTTGGAATTTACCATTAATCATTTCCACTGGAATGTTTCAATGCATTATCTTTCCCACTCTTGAACCGAGCAAGGTGCTCATGATACTCTTCCAGCTCTTTCTCCAACTTTTCAATGAACTGGCTTGTGTGCTCAAGAGACTGCTGATACTTGTACTTCTCCAAGGCCTAAAAAGTAGAGTCATATAGCTGAAAGACACAATATGATGCAAAGACATGACAAACACTCGCACAAACAAGGGATTAGTCACAATAACCAACACCAATATCAGGACAAAAAAAAAGTACCTTGTTCTTTGAAAGTGTGCCTGCAAGAGACATAACTGCTGGCGGCACATAATTTTTCCCACGGTAAAATATTATAGTGTTGTCAGGTTTTATATCAATGACAACGCCTTTACTCAGCCGGGAGAGCTCCTCAGCAATTTCATGGATTTGCCCAGGCTTGCAGGGTTTGCAGACAACTTTGACAGTCTCGTGATTCTTCCAATGCAGATGCATATTGAGCACAACACCTCCAAAAACTCCTCGCCTACCAACAGGAACATAGTGCTTCTTTTTCTCACCAGTACGCTTCAAATAAAACTTCTCTTCCTCAGTCAATATTTCAGGGTCATATGTCTCAGGGGGAGCCTTAGGTAACTCATACTTCCTTAATTTTTCAATAAGCCATGTTTCCTTTCTTTTTGCCTAAGTAAAGCATGACAAAACTAGAATTATAAGAATGTTCAAGATAACCAAACAAAAAATGCATACGTAGAAATGAGACTCATTAGGCCCCATCTTCTACATCAAAAGCGAAATCTACAATGAGACAGATAGCTCTTTAAAACCAGAAACATGAGGGATATAATCATTCGGAAAATCACACCCCATATTTAACCGGTAACTGAGTAATATTTGATCCTTCTTTCCAGTACCATCCTCCCAATCTAGACAGGGGTGGAGGAGAAAACTCAAAAAGCAGAGACAGACCACATGCAAGCATGTACATTTTCACAACTTCTTGTTATTACTGCATTTAAGTTCAATTTTATGACAAATTTTGGACACCAATCAAAGTAGACAGCGTACATATCAATATTCGAATGTTTTGCACTTATCACACCATTAATCAATATACAGAAAATATAGGCTCTATTTATCTTCTGCAACAGTTAAAATGGTGTTTCAATGATCATTTGAACAAAGGAGTATATGACAATTCAGTACTCTGCCTGTGCAGTGATCATATAGAAAATTTTGTAAAGGCGGCCTTGAATTAAGTTATTACATTAACAAATAGGTACACATTCGAAAGGAGTAATTTCTTTGATTCATAACATGTAGCTAGCCAATGCAAAAATGCCAACTAAAATCAAAAGGCTAAGCACATCTGCAGGGAAACAATAATGTTTATTCCTACACTAGATGACTTAAGACAAAGGTATTATCCACAGTCCACAGATGAAGGATTGATTACACCCAGACATCTAAAAGTTTAAACCTTAAAAAAATACCAATGAATCATAAAATTCAAGCAAAGCTTCCAAACTCTTTAAAAAAGCACCAACCTTTTCAAGTTTATATCTGATCCTAACTTCAGGATTTGGGGACTTCATCTTTTTCTTCGCCTTCAAGCGATAAAATTTGAGTTCATTCAACTTGGCCTTTCTAGACTTCTTCTTCTTCTTTGTAATTTCCCCCTTCCCTTCTTCTGATTGGGAGCGAAATTCATCCCTAAAAACAGGCGACTCGCCAAAAGAGAATCTAACAACACCATTATAAGTGTTTATCCGAACAGATGAACTGCTGAACCGCCTAAACCCTAACAATTTCGGAACATCACTAACGCATGGGTTATTGAAGGTCCTCAGATAGCAGCACTCTGAACAATCATAGAAATTCGGCCAATTTCGAGATACATAGCTCAAAGGTAAAGACTTCCTGCAAAAATTTCCCAAAATTGACATCCATTTCTCAGAAGACATGCAATCAATAGAATTATACAACTAATGGAGCAAATCAGACCAGTCAATTCATAAACAAGATGAAATTATGAAAACGAACCCTAGAATCAAACGGAGATTGGATGAGTGAGAAACAATGCCCTTAGTTCTTCGGATTAGAGACAGCATTGAATTCGAGAGGCGCACGAGCACTGGCGATGGTGAGGAGACAGAAAATGGATTGTAGTGAAGAGTTTATCGAGAGGTGTAGACGACTGGAAGCGGGACTGAAGAATTCCGAGGCTTGGTTGGAAAAGAAAAAGAGGGAGAAGAAGAATTAAACGTACGAAATATATATGGAGCAGATTGGCATTCTTTACTTTGGCAGGGCTATTTCTGTCCATGCGGGCGAATTCCAGTTTGACCACTTGGCTAGCCGCAGTCAGCTAACGACGGTTTGTCAAAATCTTTATGCAATACTGGTTGATTTGAGTTGCTTGGCATTTGTTCTGCCTTAAGTAAGATATCAGGTAGAGTTTTATTAATAGAGAAAATATGTAATGAAAAAATTCTACCTCTTATTGAGTCAACAGTAGTTTAACTTCAGTAAAATGACGGATTCAAAATCCAAAAAAAAAAGATGTCAATTATTATTATAGATTATAGTAAAAAAAAAAACATGTAATACTATTCTCATATTCTCTTTATATAAAGCGTTAAATAATTGATAAAATTTTAATCTAAGGTTTATAGAAGCAATTTATTTATAAATAGAATTAAGGCCTTATTACTCCACTGCATTTGATCCCCAAATCTTGTGTTTAGGTAGCAAAGGTACGAATTTAAATTCAATTGGTATCAATGATATAATTTTTTTTAAGTGCTTTTTTGGTTTTTTGTTCTTTTTTTTTTGCAGGAAGTGATTATGATCATCCGCTTCGTAAACCACCTAGATTTATCATTAATAACTTTTAGACGGTAATTATACTTACTGTGCTGGAGTAGTCACATCACGTAATCATTTTTGTTCCTAGGTTGCAGAAACTCGTGGAAGAGTACTAACTGACAAAGTCACCCACTTATTACTTCATTAGTTATTACTTTATCCTAGTTGTGTCTGCTCAGAAATCTAAGAATCATGTTAGCAATTGCAAACCTTAGATCATCAACTCTCTCCTTAAAAATAAAGAATATTAGTCCTACCGTCACAAATGGTCCAGCTGCAACTCTATTTCCATGAAAAAGAACAAAAAACCTTGAGACCTTCAATGCTATGATTATAATACCGATCATAACACGGTCAATAATTTAAAACAATACAAAGCCTACTCTATATTTTGATCTCCGTAGATCCTGCGACAATGTAACCCACATTGGGGGTTGTTCTCATTTAATTTAATTAATACAAAGCCTACTCTACAAGAAAGGATCTCACTGGGCAACAGAATTTTGCCGTGCTCATTAGCCAGCCAGTGAGCAGATTTGACAACCAAAAATGATTCCACATTGAACTCCCTAATGACAATACAGTTTAATGATTGAATCAGCACCAGCAGTAAACAACCAGGGTTGCCTCGGATGAAACTTGCAATCTAGAACTCCTGCAATTAAAGCAATGGTGAATTATCAGTGAACCAACTAATCATCAGAATTAAGTTGTTCTGAACTTAATATTGTAAACCATTGAAAACCAAAAACAATGGCAGTAGTTCTGACTTTTCTCCCACACTCATGCACAAACCTCCAGCCAATACTTCACACCCAAAAACATAAAGGGAAATAGTGAATGTCAAAATGACTAAAAAAAGCATCCTAACTACTTATGGGGGCGTTGGATTTCGAAGAACGCATGTGTCTCGTACCCTCACTAATTGCAACAAAGGCACATTAGATCAGCTTTTCATAAATGTTCACTTGCTGGCGGCACCGTACAGCACCGCCAAGCTTCCTGTTGTACCCAGTTCAATCATCTATGGTAATTCAACCAGCTCAAACACATACTGCAAGATACTAATGTACTTCGAGTCACTGTATCCAAGAGAGAGCCTAGTTTCGGTTGAATCCCAGTAAAACCAAGTGCATATAAGAACTAAATCCTGAAGCTGAAATTAGTCTCATTCCCCTGGTGGCAATTGGTATCTCCCCGTCCAGTATTTGTCTCCCACAAGGTCATGAAATCCCTCCAACAATTTGCTGCCAATACTTCAATGCATCTTCTCTTCATCTTGATGTTTCAGGTTCCGAGCAAATCCATATCACTACAAGAATGTTTAGCTAATTTGGCAGGAGCCTAGATCGTCTTACGTATTACCATCTCCATCAGTTATCAGAATCTCAAGAAGCCTTTATGCATTAAAGGACACTAAAAATGATCTTGAAAGGAGCCCACCATAGTTGATGTCAAGTTTCTACAAACCATTTACTCATCATCTTTACAAAATATTACTTATCAGTATTGATGATTGATGTTCCAAAACCAAAAGTCGTAACCAAACAGGGGATAGGAGCAAAATTTTAGCACATTCAGGAGTTACATGTAACAGCACTTATCCGCAGCAAATTACAGAGGAATACCAAAAATTCTGATCCTATCATTGCAGAAGTAACGACTCAATGTACTAACCTTTTGCTTTTAAGCTAGAATGCCCTCGAAGTACTTGCAGTGGAACAATAAGCGGATCTTGGTTGAGATCTGAATAAACCATGCCATGAAAAACATATGCGGTGTTATCTTCAGAGCATGATGCAAATAGAGGATATGAACGATGGAAGGCCACACTTGTAATATCCTTTGGGTGGTGGCACCTGCAAGTTTTAAAGATTGCAAAGCAAATCAGAAACAAATAGCCATAAGAAAGAAAGTAGTATGATAACTTCCGAAAGCAAAAATTTAAGACACTGCAGCAAATGGCACCCTGCAGAATTTAAGGGATACCTAAAGAAGCAAAACACAATTTTGTTCACACAAATTGGATTATCTGGATGGTGTTTGGGGGGAGGGCAAACAAATAAGATCTGACATATTTCCCACTTTATTAGGATAGGTCATTTTGTGAATTGTCGTCATCATAAAGTGTTACAAATGCCAAATATCAAAAGCAGAAAAGTTCAGCATTTCGACAATGAGAGTTGTAGGATGTGCAAAGAGCAAGAAACATACTTCAACGATTTGTACGGTGTGGATCGTAGATCCATGTCGAACCAACACAATTTCCCTTCTTTGCTTCCAACAATGACATTGTCACCTGCGCAAAAATCTTATTAACACTTGGACGCACTGCTTCAATGGCACCTAAAGAAGCACAAATCATGATAATGCAACGGCCGCGTTTACTAACGCACTGCGGCATACGTACCTCCAGGGTGGATTGCAATGCATGAGATTTCACGAAGCCCAGTTTCAAGCTTCTTAACCAGAGCTTGCTTCTTCTGCAAATTATAAACACGGACTTCCTTCTTTGTTGCAATGAAGAAAAAGGAGCGTGACGGATGGAAAGCTGAGCACACTGGAAGCCCACGCAGCTTAAATGGAAGCGACTGGGAAAATTTTTTAGAGAGCTGGTGTACCAATATAGCTCGAGATTCACGTAAGAAGCAAGTTAAGAAAATACAGAAAAATAGAAAACAACAGCTAGAGCAGGCTTAGGAATCAGCCACAGTCCAGTCACCAACAAGCATAGACTGGGAACTAGGACGCAACTGGAAAGACATACCTTGATTTTCAAAATAAAAGATACAAAACAAAAAAACTAACAAAAACGAGGGGACAAAGAGGTGTTGAGCACCCTTAATGTCAAGGTGTAGAGTGATGCAGAAAATAACTGAAGCTTCAGTCAGGATACCAAACCACATCCCTAACGATTCGCTTTTTCTTTGGGGAGAAGCGTGGGGGTGATGACCAGTTTCTGTTAGATAAACACTCTAACTAGAAATGACTCATACATGGAAAAACATCCCAAAGATTAGAGAGAAAGGGAGGGGGCATTGATCAAATAAAACTTGATGCAGGCCCTATGCTACATGGACTCGGGTATGGGGTGTCGGACATGGGTATGGATCCGAGTGTCAAACTTGTCAAAGCTCTAACTTTAGGACACGGGGACACGGTCCACAATTTGGACACAGATATGGGGACTCATAATTTTACATATGGATGTTCCAATTTCATGTTAATCTTCTTAGAATATTTCAGTAGTTACAAGGTTGTTAACTTGCCAAACGGTTGAACATTAAAGATCCATTAAAATAATAATGAACGAAAAAAGAAAAAGACCACATCTTCCCAATTTCTTTCACCCTTGCCGCTCTAGAGTTTGGATAAGGGTCCGACAAGGATCTCATGTCCTATCCGCCGAGTGTCGTGTCCAACACAGATACGGGAGGGAAATGGAGAGTCTGGGTTGCAGCTAGTGCGAATATCCGCCCAAAGGCAGCACATCAATTCTCCATAACACAAGCTCTTTGCACTGAAGTTTCAACTCCAAAATAACATACATCAAATCAAACCAAAAAGAAAAGCACACTAGCATAACTGCATAACAGCCAAGAAAGGATATCTGCCGGCATCACTGCTGAAAGATAGTCTCCTTTACGATGCCACTCTATGGAAGATACAGTCTGCAAAGAGTAATATCTCAAATATCACTTTCAGAGAAACTCAACTACACTATCAACAATGTCTTTGCATAACATAATAGTAGTAAGACGAGCTATTGATACCTTCAAATGCTCTAATCTTACACCACCATGTTTGTCATCGGGAAGCCACTTTACAATGGTTGAATCACCTATGCATAAATAACATAAAACATAAGATCATGATGCAGTAGTAGCGGCAGCAGCAGCAGTGACGAGCAATACCAGTAGTACACCAGTACTACTAGCGGCAAGAATTGTCCTATTAGTATAGAAAATGAACAGTTGATCAGTAGTAATGAAACATTATGATGACTCACCAGATTGATCTGCCAACGTAGCTTTCTCGAGCAGCAAGAGTTCTTTAATCCTTTGCTGCTCTTCTTCACTCCCCAGTCCAGTATCCAAAATTAGCACATTATGAGCCCTACAGAGAAAAAGCTGATTGTCAATCTGATGGGTTTTGAAGGACCGAAAAGAAATCTAACAGACAATGCATTGATGCTTACACAGAGACTGCCAAGATGGGGAGCTGTGGTAAAGGATTCCATGCAACTTGTCTGATAGCAACACCAATATCCCAGACGCGAATACATCTACTAGTTGCAACCTCCCAAACCCGTACAGTTCCATCAGTTGAACCTTTTTAGTAATAGAAAAAAAGATATTCATCAGCATAGGTACCAAAATACTGCACAGCTTGCAGAAAAAGTAAAACGATATGGATACCAGAAGCAATCCATTGCCCTGAAGATTCTGTTGAAATTGACGTAACAGCGTCATTGTGGCCCTTGTACTCGATATAACACGCAACAGGATATGGCTTAAGATCTTTCAGATTCGGCCTTTTCGGCTTCAGGGATTCTGGATCAACATTAATCTGGGATGTGAGAATGACAGCGAATTTTCCATCAGCTTTTCATTCCAGTATACAAATTTAATGGCAAGTACAAGTCCAACCTGATAGCTATTAGATTTTACACAAACAAAATTACCAGTTTTACTTCACCAAACAGCAGAACTTACACGTTTCTTGCGAACTCTAGGACAAAGATACAGATCCAAATTTCGGTTAAAACATTCTTTCAGAGAATTCACATATGCTGGGACACTTCTCAAAGATGTATACCTAGTCAACGAAAAATTTGGATTGGTCATTTGCTCAACCATCAGCATCAAAGGAAAACCATTCTATCAGTGATATAATGCAGATGGAAGACAAGGACATACCTTCTGGGAATAAATTTCGGCCGATCCTCTTCGTACATCAACTGGTACGAATTGATCTCTTCTTGTGTTGGTATGTATTCCAAAGAAGGGTTGTAAGATTCCTCATGGCCTAAGATCAGGATACATCACATTCAATTCTAATGCTAAAGGTCCAAGCCATACCAGCATAACTTCCATGAAAGTAAACTTCAAAGTTTAGATACGCAACAGCAACAGACTTTTTCCATCTTAAGTTAACTACTTAACTTACCTGGCAGTTTAGGTTTTGGAGGTGGAATATAGGCCAATCCCCTACTTTTTCCAGATGAACCAGAATCATCACCCCATAAAAGAGACAACTTCGTTTCTTCCTTGGGTTTATCAAGCTGGATTCTTCCCTCCCGAATCGCCCTGACGAGCTTGAGGATCTATGCATTAAATCACAACATAAGAGGACTAATATTAGTTGAAAATGATAACCATCACCTACATCGATGATCTTACAAAGCCAGCCAATATAATACTAGCTGAACCTATCTGTGTTTCGTAAAG
>NCQV01146385.1:0-12368 GCA_002740545.1 Lophocereus schottii | reverse complement strand
GTCACAACCATGCGTTCATCCAAATAATTATATCTAGCAACATGATAATAATTCATTAAACCAACGAGGTAAAGAATGTTACCTTGAGCTCGCGCATTAGTGGAGGTTCGGGAAGTCCTTTGAGATTGGGTTGGCGCTTGACTTGAGGATCCAACCTCCTTGATACTCCTTTGTCTCTTGGTGGATGCCATTATTGCAAAATGAAACAAAAACCAAACTAAAACCTAAATAAGAAAATTTAAAGAAGAAAAATAAAGAAATTAAGTAAAAAGAAGACAGAGTAAGAGAGAGAAAAAGATGGGTATGGTGGATGAGTGAAGTGAGATGAGTTTGAAGAAGAAGAAGAAGAAGAAGAAGAAGAAGAAGAAGAAGAAGAAGAAGAAGAAAGAGATGAAATTTGTGTGGAAAGAGGAAAGATTAAGTGAAAAGGGATGAATTTGGCGTGAAAATGGGTGAAATTACGAAGAAATGAGGTAAGAATGAATGTTGTAGTTATGGAGGTTTAGAGAGACAAAATGGAGGGGGGGAGAGAGAGAGTCATTAAGAAGATGAAGTGTCAGGGAAAATGAGGGGGCACCGCGATCAAAAACCTAGACCGCGGGCCGTAGCAGGTCACTACGAACCGTGGAGTTCACTATGGTCCATCCGTGGTGTCTGCTGACTCTATTTTTTTTAATTTATCTGGATTGGCACCCCACGACCACGGTGCTAAGTATCCTGGCCATGGTGCCAAAACATTTTACATATATTTTTACACCCAACAATAAATAAAAGTAAAAAGTAATAAAATCCAATCTACCTATGGGTTNTGTCTCACAACCATCTACTAACTGTAGTGAAAAGGGTGCAACTTGTAATGATCCTAGGTGAAGCTTATGAAGTAAAGAATATGGCATTGTACTGACGCTTGTACCTAGATCACATAAAGCTCTCTCAATTTCTGCGTTTCCCATAATGTAGGGGATAGAAAAACTACCTGGGTTAGGGAGCTTAGGTGAAAAAATTATGGGGATCTCTATAGTGTCATTCTCTATCGATGTAGCAGTCTTGCCACCATCATTCCTCCCGTTACTTCCAGTCATGATTATTTTCCTACCCTCTTCCGTTGGTATATCCTCAGGGTCAATGAAGTCCTCTACTTCTTCCTTCAAGGCAACTGAATCATATTGCTCACGAGGGTCAGGTTTGGGCATGCTAGGAAGTCTATCTAGAGGCGTAGATAAAAAGCTAGCTTGTTGGGAAATCTGGGCTTTTAAGATCTTGTTGTGAGTTGTAAGCACATCAACCTTGGAGGCTAATTACTCAATGTACTCATCCTACTTTTATTGTGCCATAAGCGTACATGAGAAGGGAAAGGAGGTCTTTGAAAACCAAGAGGTGGTCTTGCATTCATTGGGGGCATATTCGAAGGGTTTGGATTAGACCTATATGATAGATTTGGATGATTCTTCCAATCCGGATTGTAGGTACTAGAGTAAGGGTAATTAGCCGATCTCGGGTTGAAGTTTTGAACATAGTTAACTTCACTAAGGTCTTGGGAAAAAGGGCTCCCAACTTAACAATTCAAAGTCACATGCTCGATAGAACTATAAATTTCATAAGAAAAAGGGGCACTAGAATTCACAACATTAACATTCATTTGGTCCAATCTTTGAGTCATAGCATCTACTTTAGCAGAAAGCAAAGTAAGCGCATCAACTTCAAGCTTACCTCTAACCCATTTAGGTTGGCCTCATTCGGTGGACCATAGGAAATTGTTAAGTGTCATCTCTTCAATTAGGTTATAGGCTTTATCCTCAGTTTTGTTCATCAAGGTACCTCCTGCCACCACATCAATAGTGGACCTTATAGGTTGGGTCACATCATTATGGAAAGCTTGGATAATCATGTAACACTGAAGACCATGATGGGGGCATAAAGCGCAGCAAATCTTTAAACCGCTCCTAAGCTTCGCAGAGCGTCTCTTCATCTTTTTGCTTGAAGTTGGTGATTTGATTCCTTAAGCTGGTCATTTTGCTCGAGGGAAAAACTTGGCGAGGAATGGTCTTGTTAACTCATCCCAAGTGGTAATACATCCCAACGGCAAAAAGTGTAACCAAGCCCTTACTTTATCTCTCAATGAGAAGGGAAATAAACGCAATCAGACGGCATCAATGGAGACTCCATTAAGCTTCAACATGTCTCACACCTTTAAAAAGACTGAGAGGTGTGGATTCGGATCTTCCAAAGGAGTTCCTCCAAAATGGGATTGTTGCACCATGGAGATGAGCAACCAGTTTGAGCTCGAAACTGTTGGCACCAATAGTAGGGCGAGCGATGCTTGAGGCGATTTCTTAGACTCCAGGGATAACAAAATCTCAAAGTATCCTTCTTTGGTCACCTCTTCCTCCCACCATGTTTGTTGGATTCCTTCTTGCCTCGCGTCTTTGTTCTTTAGCCCTTTGCTTCTTCCCCTTAAAGCAGAAAGTCCTTTCAATCTCGGGATTAGCTTTGTACAAAATTGGACTTCGTATAAACGGAAAAAATTCCAGCAAGCACCATCACCAACGCTACCAGCACAATCAAACAAGAAAATAAAAGGACAATAAAAGTAAAAAACAATAAAATGCTTTGTTACTTTCGTAAGACCAACTCAACAGTTAACAAATTGAGTCCCGACAATGGCGTCAAAGACTTGACCACTGCCGCAAGGGCGCGGGTAGTCATAGTATAGATAAAAAGATCGCTTCTCAGGGGCTAATGTAATCTATCGAACTTTGTCTATCAAAATATGCTAAGTAAAATTCTAATTCAAGGGGTTTCGGGTTAACAACTTCTAATTCACTAATTTTAAATCAATTAAGGAAAATGCATAGGAATTCATATAGTTATGAAAGTTGATTGGATTAAAATGCTAAGCATGTGCTTTTCTCTAATTAGTTAATCTCTAGGAATTGCAATCTCTCCAAAAATTTAGTCTATTCTCCTACAAAACACATCAAACAACCATACCCAAGCATAAATCGAGAATGGGAGTATAGATTATGACTTAAAGTACATAATTCTCCTAAAAATTTGGCAAAATAGCCCTAAAATGATGGATACATTAAGCACTTATCAAATTTAATCTTAGAATATGACCATTACTTAATGGTTGGATGGGGCAGAGCATGAATCTTGAATATAAGCATCACACACATAATCCTCATTAGGCTCTTTAGTAATTATCTCTGATTCTACTACTTCATACATTTGTTCTTTTCTTGTTGCCTTTATGGTCTTCAATTAAATCAATTAAGTAGAGGCTATTCTCTCTTTATTAACTCTGAAGTTGATAGTTGCTATGCTTGACAGCTCTTGAATGCCTGCTTTCTCTACTCATTTCCAACTCAAGAATCATGTCATAAATCATACTAAATATTTAAATGATATGTACACTAAAAACAATGATAGATTTAATAACTTGGATTTCAATGACTTAATATAAACTCTTGAATCAATTTGAGCCATTTGATCCATGCAAAGAAACCATCTCATATATAATCTCACATGTCTTTTTTTAGCTTAATATGAACAAGAGTATCTTTTGCATGATTTCAAAACTTAAGTCATTCCTTCACCTTCTAGTTAATCAGACAATCTCGTCACATGTCTGCGCTATATAAGAAGGGTTAGTAGGGATTCTGACAAATCATATGATCACCCAAAGCATAATGCAAGATAATGTAACATCACTCAGGGACTCTAACAATTCTATAATATCCTCAATAAGCATGTATGCACAACACATATCTTTAACATACCATCACTTATACTGCATGTGAACATCATTGTTCTCAATTGGTTTGTCATCATCAAAATCAATATATATCTCAAGTGGTTTGTCATCATTCTTAATTGGTTCTACAAAAATTATCAAGGACTCTAAGAATTCTACAACATCCCCATTAAGCATAACTTCAAAAGCATGTAGGCACAACACATATCTTTAACATACCATCACTTATAGTGCATGTGAACATCATCGTTCTTAATTGGTTTGTCATTGTCAAGATCAATATCTTCTTAGGCCTGGCACCTGCCCCATTCCCTATGGTCCTAATAATTTTTTTGATAATTTTTTTCCCAATTTAAACTAGAAACTTTTGGTGATATTGCACTTAATAAACGCTTGCTATGAAAGCATCCTAAAACTCAAAGCTTACCCCATAGTCATTTGCCTCTCTTTAACTCTCCTTTTATTAATTCCTCGTCCATTTGAAAAGCAATTTGCTCTCAACCTAGATGGTGATAACTATGTCCCTCTAATCTACCGCATTTGCACCAACATTTCTCTTACAAATTAGATGCTAAAGTCTACAAGTAGTACATCAACAATTTCTCTCCCTTAGCTTTTCTAGCAACTTTAGTGACATGTACACCAAGGCAACTCCGAGAAAATCTCCAATAACATCCATCAATGTTGCCACCCAATGTAAAGCCTTTTTTGTCTCTCTTTCTCTCTGCCTTCCTCAATCTCTTTTTTCATAAATGGCAGTACCATCCGTTCTTGAACTAGGCCAAGCCAGTAACTTTGTAGGTTTTTTATGAGACTTTTTTATTCTAATTTATTAGATGCATTGTATCCTTTCCTTACTTTAGTGCATTAGATTATTAGTATGGACTTGTCCAAGATTTATTTCCCCATTCATAAGATAAGTTTAACTAGTATTTGTCCAATTAAGTTACAAATTTTGATTTTTGTTTGATTTTCTAAAAGAAAATATGAAGAGAATGCTCCTCTCCAGGCACCAACGGGCTAAAGGTGGGAATGAAAATTTTTCTCATAGTAGAAAGGGGGTGGGATAGTGAGCAAGAAACTAGTAAGGGATAGGGATGAGGGATATACCCCCCATTCTTGACTTGTCCCTTTTTCCATCCCGATGTGAACCTTTAAGGTACTTCAGGCCTATCTACTTATAAAGGACCTAGTAGATTGATAAAGATCAAACATGAACGCTAATGTGTTGTTATCAACCCTTAGGACTTTAGGCAAACCTGTTCACAGGGGACCTTCAACATATTGTTAGAGTTCAATTATAAATCCTAATATACTGCCAGCTAGGTCGCACGAGAGTTTAAGCAAGTCTACTTACAAAGAAATGTGATTGTATTGTCAGAGTTCTAGTGAGATCCCTAATATGCTATAAGTGTATGAGAGAATTCAGGCGAATATGCTCATAAGGGACTTTGAACATATTGTTAAAGTTCAAGAGTGAATTATAATATGCTCTAACTCAAGAGTACTCAATGCTAGTTTGGAAATCCTAAGTGGACGGCTTAGGCAGAGACATGGTCCTGTTAGATAGGGTGAACTTTGCAAAACTAATTTTTGCATTTTCACCTTTACAATTCTTTCTATCTCATAATTGTTAAGCAATTTATCTTGGTTATCTAACTTGTCCTTTAAGTTCTTAGTTTACATATTGTCAAAGTCAGTTTTTAAATGGGATTGTAGATGATAACATATTGTATTTTGGGGTTATTGCATGATAATACTGTAATTTAGGGTTATCGAATGATAATAATCATAACTTTAAACTTGGACATCCATGCATTATACTACTGGCATATTTACTATTTATATACCAAACTAAGTTTGAATACATTTTTATATGGATGTAATACGATAATTTCACAGTGGTATGCAAGTGCATATGCTTAAAATGATAGAATTTTAAAGCATATGCAGTTGCATTTGTTGAATAATTGCTTGCATCACCAACTAAAAATATAGTCAAAATTGATCTTGGTATATAATTAGTAAACAGGCTCATAGAATGTTGCACGAATGTCAAGTTCAACATTAGGAGCATTATTGTCCCATACCCCTGAGCATAGTATGTTATCATCCAAAATTTCTTTTTAAATTGCTTAACTTTTCTATAGTCACCTTATTCTCCCCTTCGCTCTCCCCCCCCCCGCCGGTTAACAATGATGTACCCTAGCTTATGACCAACAATTGGTACCAAAGCCTAACCTATTTGAGAGATTTAATCGTTGATAAGGAGATTCCTTGGCTAGTTCGTCAAATATATTCATTTTTTTTGTCCATATGTTTCTGATGGGACTAACTTTTTTTACAGGTATACACTAAAGTATTTTGTTGAGTCAATTGATTCTTATTTATGGGACATTATTAAACGGTTCTTATTATTTTATATGAGCTAGAGATGATGATATTACGCTTGTAAAGCCTAAGAGCGAATTAAATCGAGATTAGCTTGAAAGCCTTAAGAAAAATTAAGACGTTAGATTTTAAATGATGATATCTTTGGAGTTGTTTAGTCAATTGACACAGGAAAGAAATATGGGAATAGCTTTTTGTGATTTATGATGGAAAGAGCCAAAGTGAAATTTTCAACTCTCCTAAAGTAGATAAACTTTAATTTTATGAGAAAATAGATCACACATTTATGTCCAACAACAAATGCTTAAGAGAATGATTAAGACATAAGAAATGAAAGTGAAGAAATCAGATTTACAGACCCTAAGGAGATCGGATCAGAGGATCGTGAAGAAGTTGAGTCAAAGGACTTTGATGATGTAACATTAGATTTCTTTTTTGCTTTCCCTAAAGACTGATTAGCACAAAGACTGCTAAACTACATTAGCTACAAGATAATACGTATATGAAATTAAGTCCCTCAGAAAAGATACTAATGTCTTAAAACAAGAAAAGAAGATTTTCAAGAAGCTTGCAATGATCTCACACTTTGATAAGAGGCTTTAACAATCAAAAACAAGACTCAAAACTGAAGTCTGATGAACACCACAAGATCTTTGAAAAGTGAATGAAGAACAAGAAACTTTTTAATATATTACTTCGTTTACAGTGTACGTCATCTAACAAGTAAGGTATTAGATATAATCCAACCAATAAGAAAAGTTCTTGCAAGAAATTCTTCATCAAAGAGAAGAATTTAAGGTCATCATGACTATTCTAGACGAAGCAATGAACTTCAAAGGCACTCTAATTGATCTAGAATATATTAGAGTCACTTTTACTATAGAAAGAGACAAAGTAACTCTAATTAGCACACAGCATGTTAAAGTTACCATATCTATAAAAGGAGACAAAGCAACTTTGATTACCCTAAAGGGCACCAAGGTTAGTCTTTCTTTAAGAGGAGAAAATGAAACTTTGATTATCGTAAAGGTAAGAATTAGTCCTCTCATAAAGTCATACATTATTGGGTACCTAAAGGAACAAAGTGACTAACATGATTGTTAACAACCTTGTGCCTAGTTTGATGTCAGGTGTGCTTTGAGGAAGGTTTGAGCTTGATTTTACAGGAGCCTTGACATCCTACCAAAAGGGCATGAAGCATTGTAGGTTTGTATGATCAAGAAAATACTCATAAAGAATAAGGCATAGTTAGGCTCAACGACTATATATCACCCCTCTCTAAATGAAGTAAGATTTCAAGCACGCCTTGAATCTTGATGTGATCCAGTTCTAAACCCTAATATTAAAGGCTCTAAACAATACTTAAGAACCAAAAGATCCTTGAATAGAAATATGCAAGTAATAACAAAGCATAAGGTTTGCATATTCTTCCCAACAGGTAAAGAAAATCTAAATATATATACTAGGATAAGTGGTTGGATAATATGATATTCTTTTTAAATGATTATTTTTATAGTTGCATTTTTTGAAAGTCTATTGGTTATGTTTGCCATTGTTAAGGTGTTTATCTTATCCCTTTGAATTATTATGGTGGTTTATTCATAGGGAATCAAATTGGTTCATGTTCTAAATAATCTTCCTATGTCATTATACATGACATATATGTCACATGCGTTAATTGCCTTCAAAAGACTCTTGGCTTTATATGTTTTATTATCATGTGGAACCTATGTTTGTACCTACATGCTTTTATCTTTATGTGTGACATATCTTATAATGTTATGTATTGGTTAACACTCACATCCTATTAATAAGCCAATATGAATTGTTGACATTTAACATTAACTCAGAAATTGAGGGTTGAATCACACTCTTAGTATTAATAAGTTCCTTGAGTGGTTGTAAAATGTCAAAGGACATTAGCATAATTCAAGGACACTGCATTAAGTTCTAAGGTTAAGGTCATCAGTAAATGATTGAAGTGACTCTATTCTAAGATTTTGAGGTTAGCATACAATAAGAAAACAAGTTTGAGAACACAAGGCAAAACCTGAATGTCAACTAGAAAGAAGTCATAGCCAGCCTAAGGAAACCGAGAGCCACAATGACAAAGATCAAAAGCACTATGGAGAGTAACAAAGAAGAGGCTCTACGTGGCCATTTTAATTATGAAGTGACCTTGATGAAGCCTCTAAACTATGATCCCGCCAATGAGAAATAGGTTAACGTTTTTGGTATACCTTTAGAGACCCATGAGATCAAACCTGTAGCTTATGACTCTGATTTGGTTAATTTATCAACCTCCTTAACCGAAATTCTAAGGTCAAAGTTAGATAACAAGTCTTTAGTTAGTGAAATCTAAAAGGGACCAAAGTCAACATGATACTATTCAAAGGTACTTTGAAAAATGAGAAAGGTCACACTGACACTCTATTTGAAGAAGACTTTGAGCAATCGATATACTCCAATGACGCATGACAAGGAAAACTTCAAGAACCTAGAAGAGGTTTGTAGGACCAATCATCACATCTCTTTGCTCTCATATATCACTAGAGAATGCAAACACTACAACTTTCACACATTAGGCTTAAATAGTCAGAGTCAAAATCAACACTGAGAAAATAGGTTATAAAATATATATTGTGCCTTAAAGTTGATTTTGAGATTTTGTGATGTTGGAATTGGACTTTTAATTAATTCATGCCTCCGAGTTAATTAACATCCTTATACGATTTACTTTAGATTGATATTTGTCTTAATTTGATTATGCTTCTAATATACTATTGAGAATGTTAGTGTATTGTCAATCCTTTATATGATCATGGGTAAATTCATTGTATGTTCTTACTAAAAACTCTTACCTTATTGGTACACTCATTATACGTTCTTATTTAAAGCTCTTACCTTACCCTAGTTGCTTCTTTGAGTGTTATGTAATTTGGTTTATATGACAAGGCCCTTCATACTACATGTGAGCTTATATTTCATGTCACGATTCATTATTAGCCAATATGAGTCATATTCTCCTCATATGTCATGAGTTTTATCTTTCTTACTCAATTAATCTGACATTGATATGATTGATAAGGAGGCATGAATTTTGAGGTGATCTTTTTTTAGATCCAACGAGGTCAATCAAGATCTAAGACAACAGACTTTGACAAAAATTGGGCAACATCTCTATAAGAAAAGGAGGAGAACAAAAGTGCATGAGATATAGCATAAATTAAAGCAGAGTCAATGTCCACTAACAATGGAACTAGTAATTATCATTAAGAATGTCTATCAATGTATAATTCTAGTTTGATAGACCTATCTGGGGTAATTAAGTTATTATTATATTAATGTTCATTATGCTGATGAATCCTTGCATGAAATTATCTTTTGAATGCACACGAGTTCTAGGATTTGTTGAGTATGTTGAATGCATTTGAATGAATGCCAATAACACCATACTTATGTGGATATCTTTCAACGAAATTTTTTCAACATGTCTATCTTAGAAAAGATAGTTCGTGTTGATCAATTCAAGAATATACTTCAACAATGTATGTCTAACCATGGTCGTCTAATTTGACTCACTCTCTGTGGTTATATGTTTAGGAGGTGTGATCAAATGTTCTTAATAGTCATAATTATTAATATATAATCTTATGATCCTAAGCCCTTATGCCAATATAAACATGCTTTTATTGCATGCTTTTATACTTGACAAAATCATAGGTCAAATTATGCTTGAAAAGGGAGTAAGATAAGTTAACTATGATTACTTATATATTTATTTCTCTTATAACTCTATGCATGTAGCCCCTAAGTCATTCAAGCAAAACATGTTTGCTATTGATGATTTATCACTTAAACCCATTGAAGTATAATTCTTCATGATTAAAATTCATAGATTATTGGCCCTACAATCAGGATTAGCTCACCTTTTGGAGGGGAGATTAGGGTAACCATTAGAAGTTATAATAATTTAAAAATTAGACTCTAACTGTTAGTATGATAATGCACTAAAACGTACTCTAACTCTGAATTAGTAAAGTATGTGAGGTAGCAACGAAGCAAGTGAAGATTTAGGGATAGATTATAAAGATAGTCATACTCAGAGATTATGAGCTAAATAGAAAGTAACAAAGACAATGCTTGGTGATTTCATGAAATTTACCCATTCAAGGGTTACGTCTCCACCAAAGAGGCTTTTCGCTTTAGATTTCATCACTTGGATTAAGCCCATAAGTTATAATACAATAGAGTCCAGCCTTGAACTTCTTCTCGAACTTAAGGAATAATAGCATTCTAGGTTTCCTTCTTGAAATATTAACTTTGAGTTTTAACATTAGAACTCCATCTTAAACTCTTAGGGAAGAAACAACAAGGTTAGCTCTGAGCTATAAGGATCAAGATACTTACTTGTGTACAAATTCTTAACTCTCTACTTCACAAGGGTTTGCAAAAGTATCATAGATGTATGATTTGAGAGTAGAGTAACTCTTTAAGCACAATTAAAACACTTTAGGTGGGTGAGTTCAAATTGTGTTGCTTGCACTCTTTGACTATTTGTTCTTTTATTACTAGACTTCATGAAGGTTGGAAGATCATTGCAAATGCTAATTAACTCTTACAGACATTGTGCTGATGTTTCACTGGCAAACTCAAAAAATGTTGCATTCTAAGTTAGAGCCTCTTTCACTTTTTCGAATGTTATGTTTGCTAGTAACTAAGTAAGAACAAATCCTACGTTTTTTTCTTATAGCTAGTTACTTTGGTCAAGTTTGGCTTGGAATGCTAGTCATTTAATGTTTTCACCATTGTTCTCCAAAGGAAAACCTATCTTGCTTTTCCTTCTTTCCTGATAGTAACACCTTTGCTATTGTTGGCTAATGCTTCTTTCTCTCAATCAGATGTAACACCCGAGAACAGGCTAAATATGTAATAAGATGACAAGTAAACCCAAAAAACATAATATGAACAATAAACAACATTGAATTAACTAAAAAAAAAAGTGGCCAAATTTCAAAGTCATTTATATGGAAAAATTCTATGAATGTGGCATGGATTGTCTATGTCACAATTCAAGAAACAAATCTGCAATAGATTACAAGGTGCATTAGGAAGCTACGTGGTTATGGCACTAGGGCACAGGTTATCAGTGCCTCCTTAACACAGTTGTGCTAGCCCTCGAGTTCAATAAACAGTGTTAGTAATGCATGTGAGTTGGTTCGACAACATGACTAATAAGTGTCACATTTGTATGGGATTTTGTGGGTATCTAGTTGTCGATTTTAGGAATTTTCAAGGTACAATTGAGTGACTTTATGCCCTTTTTTATTGTACACTTAGGTTTGGTGTTTTAATAATAATATGCAAATTGTGGTTAAGCAAATCGGAGTGCACTTGTAAAACTAATGAAGAATGAAGGAAGAGTTAAGAATTAGATCAAACTTTAGCTGACTAAGAAAAATCAAAACTAAACTTGTTTACTTGTATTCATAACATGATTTGTCCTACTTTACTAAGGACCATGGCCAGGTCACCAGCTAATTTACATAAAACTGGCCATAATTTCACATGAATTGGCTTAGTCTATGCAAGAACTAGTCTGACTTGGCTTTAGGAGAAAAAAATGGTTGTGTCTTTAGTGAAGTAACCTAAACCAGTCGATATGAGGGAAAACTAGGGTGTGCTTTTGTTCAACTAGTCTAAATCACATAAAATGTCAAACCACATGTATGGAACATGATCATATTCTTAAATTATACCTGCATCTAGATTTTGGGTTAGGCTGAAGGGGCGACCAAGGCCCAATCATAGGGGTTGGACCTGGTCATGCCCAGGAAACCTGGCCGTGTTTTTTGGTCATGCGCAAGGCCCATTCTCTGTATTTCGGTAACCTTAGTTATGCCTTACTAATTTATGTAAAAATAAATAAGTTCGTAATTTCAAGAAAAACATAAAAGTACCTAGCAACGAGCTCGACCATTTTATGAGGAATCACCCCTGGGGAGGTGGATCCTTGCAATATCTTGAAAATAATAAAGGGAAATGAAAGAGCCACTCAAAGAAAAATTTTTAATCTCCATTTTTCCGTTTAAATACTCAAAACAAAATCCCAAAAATCAAAGGGTTGAAAACAAAGACTAGCTTGAAAATGAAATCACACCCAAAATAGGACAAAGAAGAAAAGTAGATTTCAACTTGAGGACAGAGGCGTTTGTTTAAG
>NCQV01146357.1:0-14521 GCA_002740545.1 Lophocereus schottii | reverse complement strand
TAGGAAGGAGCCCCCTTTTTGCGCTATGGGGCAGGAAAGCAAATGCTTCCTTCTCGTTTCTTTATTAAGTCAAACTCTTTTATCTCTTATAGTGAGTTTGTCGCATCCATACAAAAATTCACCTTTTTTTTAAAATCCTTTTGAGTCAATAATTGGGTTGAAAAAATAAGGAGGGTAAAATCTAAATTCATAATTTAAAACAACCAACTAAATCACAAATAATTACCAGCCATCATTTGATCTAAAATAATACTTCACATAATCACAAAATTTAATGAATAAAATGATTAAATTAACCTAATCCTTGTAATTAACCAAAATAAAATTTCACTGTCCTTGCACCCACTTTTTCTTAGCCCTAAATCTCGATTAAGTCCTTGTCCCTTTTCAGCACTATGATCCCGACCTGCCTTCCCCACTTTACTCATACCACCATACGTACTGAGAGAGAGAGAGGATAGTAAGAGAGGGAAATACAGTGCAAGAAGCAAAGCAAAACAACAATGGCAGTGAGAAGGGGAGAGGACCAAGAAATTGAAGTCGTGCAGGAAGAGGGGAGGGATAGAACGGCACAGTCAAGCCACGAGGAGGCCAAACAAAGCTTCCATATGTGCCAAAATTAGCCCATACTGGGTCCTTAAGCTTGGAATAAGGTGATTTCTGCAATCCTTCAGCAATACCTATTAATTTTGAAGTATCCATGAAAGGGTGGAAGTTTGCTTTGTGACGTTTTTGTGAACTATGTTGTTTGTGTAGTACTGGAAGGCTAGATGCATTATTGGGAATGAATTCAATGTGATTTTGAGGCGAACTTTGTAGGTGGTGTTGTGACAAGGGAGCCTGGGTTGAAGGTTAAAATTATGATATTTTGAAGCATTGAGGTCTTGTGTCTTATTTGATGTGCCTCTAGAATTGTTTTAATTAACTTTGATAGTAATTATGTCACCAAACTAACATGCCATGCCTATAGAGCTCGTCCTCTTGAGCCTTGAGTATGCGTGCTTTGCTAGGGTAGAGTTGGGCCTGGAAGCAATGGGCTAACTCGATAGAATAGTCTATGGAGGACCATTATTTGAGTCAAGTGGTGGCCGTCCTAAGCCACCTCACGCCTCCTTGCCTCCCCCATTTTTGATGTTTGTGGATAGGACTGAAGTAGGTAGAACAAGCGTAGTGGCTACCGGTTGCAGGGCGGTTTAGGTCTGAGCCGCCACAACTGAATAGCAAACACCTTAATATAGCTTGCCCCCACTCGTTCATACGTATGTATAGTGCCTAATTGGATTAGTGTCAAGCAGGGTATGGTTTGTGTTTGACAATGGAATTGTTCAAATACTTGTCAAATTATATGAAGTACGGAATAACATCGAATGGAACCCAGAAGCGACTTATTTGATTAAAAGCCATAACCCTTTTGTTTTCTTTCATATGATGTAAACTAGTTTTGAAACAAAATTCTTAACACCTGCTTTCGAAAACAATGTTGAGAACTCTCTTTCATTTTAACCACTTTTCTGGCTGCTACAGCTAGTAATAGTTTTATAAGCTCTCATAGACTTTGAATTTCATGAATTTTACCAAAAGCTAGATGGTGATGTGCTAATGCTATTTGATGATCAAAAGCCATTTTCATTTGTTTAAGAGTCATTTGGCAAATTCTCTTGCATCCCAAAATGTGATTATTTTTGTATTGATTAAAGTTGTATGGCATCGAAATTAACTTAAGGGAACTGATTTCTTTGTGCTATTTATGCTATAAGTATAGGAAGTAGCCTTGGAAAGTGAGAACCCAATTTATTTAGGGAGTAGGCCTAGAAAGCGGGAACCTCAATTGTTACTACCGTGGTAAGGGTATGAGTTCATTAACTTTAAGAGATCTTGAGGACATGATAAATCTTGAGTTGGGATACTGATTTAAAGAGAGCACCAACTTGTGAATTCACTGCCCTGAAAGTGATTTCATTACCTATAATCTACTAAAAACCACTCATTTATGAAATATGCCAATCTAAAATTTGAAAACATGCATGAAGCATTCGAAAATATTCTTATTCTAGCATGAATGATGTCCTTTAGGGAGAAATCAATTTATAAAGATTCAGGTCTGTTCAATTGAAGCTTTTTGGCCTTTTTATATGTTAATTTGCATTTCTTACTAAAGACCTCTAGTTGGTAGCTCTAACAGGAATCTTTTGACATTAAACAGATAGCTGGGAGTCACAGCCTACTAACCTTAATGCTTAGGACATATTGAAGGAAAGCTTGATTTTGGGGTCTTCTATATTTAACATGTTGATATTACATACAACTTATGTGTGTCTGTTACATAAAAGTATTGTATGCAACTGTTTTATTTCTTTCGAAAAGAGAATTATCTACTAAGCGTGTGGTGATTTACCTCCTTTCTATTTCCCCTTTTTGGTTTCTAATTGAAATAGGTACAAAGTATTTTGGCTTTTTAGATGATTTGATTAGAGTTAGCTACAATTCAGACCGTAAACATGCCATAGGAATTGTCTGCTAGTATGTTAATTTTTGTAAATAAAAAAACATGTAATTCTTAGAAGCATCTAGATTGGGTGTGACTATATTTTCTTTAGTCGTATCTTACGCAACTTCTTAAGTACATGCTAGTTGTTTGCTGACTTAAGTATAAGTGACTCAGGTGTGTGACTTGATGTGTTAACTAAGTTTGCTAAGTTTTATTATATTAAGACTTTCAGGTACAATCAAATCAATTTTAAGCCTTGTACTTACTGCAGTTAGTGGCAGAACTATAGCAATTTCAGTTCAGCACACTCAACCCTACCTTGGATTTGCATTCTATAACCGAATTATTTCAACAACCCTTTCTAGCCTTAGGGGCTTCTTTAGAGAGCTCTGGCGATGTGATATTTCTCTAAGAATGGAGGTGTATTATATTTAGTGGTATCAAAGACATAGGTTTACATTGCGCATCCAGTGTCATATCAATGCGTGAAATAGATGCAACATGTGTATGCTTGCATGCTTATTATTACATATATTGGATTATGGCCTTCTTTGTGGGTCTTTAGGTACCGATAGGGGTAAGGTTGCCTGCAGCTGGATCTCCCCAGACCCCGTGAAAGCGGGACCCACACTGGGAGTTGTTGTTGTTGTTGATTAAGGCCTTCTTTTGCAATCAGTTGTTAGTTGTTAGCTGTTGTAGTTTATATTAGTTGTTAGTTGCTAACTAGTTGTATAAGCTATTTGATTAACTGATTGTATTAGCTTATTCTAGAAAAAATGTTTAGTGAAATTAGCTGTCTCTAACAAGACTATTTGATAAAATTCCTCTTATACCTGTAACTTTGTTTCAATATTTCTTTAACAAAACAAGCTTTACAAATTGCATATTTATTTTTCTTCTCCATATAAATTATGAATTATTTGATATATAATTTCATTTATAACTTCATTCAAGTTCGGTTATGACAATGTTTTTCTTTATTTTAATTTAATTTTCTTTTAAATAATACTCGAACTTTATTGGACAAGAAATGTGAAAAATGAAACCTACTATTCAAAGATCGAAATCTACTATCTCAACCCAACCAACACTACATCAAGGACTAAGAAGAGAGGGGTAAAAAAAAAACAAAGAGTTAGAAACTTGAAGCAAATCGCCTAGCCAAAGGGTTTTTTTCAACCCAAATAATTGTTGAGGGTTCAAGAAGAAGAAGAAGAAGAAGAAGAAGAAGGGAAAAAAGGCAAACAAAAAATAAATAAATTAATACATAGATGGTGTTGGGAATAGTAGCAAAAGGCGATTCAATAGAAAATAATAGGATTTTGTTATCAATAGCATTTGAAGTAATTTTGTGAAAATAATTGTGGTCAATATGGTCATTTTTATTATATAGAACAATAAGCTAATTAAAAAAGTTATTCCAAAGAGCTTTTTGTAAAAGAGCATTTTGGACGTAAAAAGCTAATGTAGAGCTCATTAGCCAAACATCGAAAATATCTTTTGAACTAAAGTTAAATAGTTAATGACCCAAAAAAGAGCTTTTTGGCCCCAAAATACTCTTTGCCAAACACCCACTATATGCTTACTTATGCAGTATCGGAACATCGTCCAATGAAAAAGCTCTTCACTGAGGTTTAGCCAAGCTGAGCGCTACAGGCAAGTCAACAAGACATAGGTGCCTTGGATAGGTGCTCGCGGGGACGGTCTACCCCAAGGCTAGTAAGTGACAACGATTAGGATGAGGGAACTGGTAGACAAAAGTATAACATTAAATACTCTATAATATGAGATTAGAAGAACTGTAATCCCCTGCCCCGATAGCATGTGACAGCTCTTCTGATAAGTAATAAGTGCAGCCCTAAGGAATGGAGCAGAATGATGTGAACTGTGGTCCACAAGCGTCGTAATGTATATAAATTAGTTTGGTGTATCTTTTTATTTAATGTACCAAAATACTACTTAGCTCTCCCAATGACTGTTAAGTCATCAGTTTCTTTCTAAATAAGCTAGATGTATATAAGCTGCTTGCTAGTGTTGTGTGTAAATGAAACTGCACATATGGATTTCAGTGAGTAAATGCATCGTACGTATGTAAAGTTATATGTAACTAATGGTATTGTTTGGTTTTGTTAAGATGCGAATGGTGGAAATAATTAGTGTTATTATGCCTTAATTGTGAATAACCTTGTTACTTAAAAGCCAGTACATTATTGTCATAAAGGATACTATAGCTTGCAATATTAACATCTAACTTGAACTAGAATTACATGACCTCCATATATATGTGTGGACATGTGCCTCCATGCCATGAGGAAGCACTAGAGCCTATAGCCTTATATATGATATGTCAGTTCAACAAGTTGAAGCCACCAAAATTTAAAGGTGGATCAAACACCTTGTTGTATAAAGAATGGCTTATGAAAATACAGAGTTTATAGAAATCAAGGAATGCCCCGAGACATTTTAAAGTGCGTCTAGCCACCTACCAATTCAAAGGGGATGCCGAATTTTGGTGCGAATGGTGAACCACCAATTAGGTGAACCACTATTAACCTGGGATTAGTTGAAGTCTTTAATAGTTGCCAAATACTATTGTAGAGATGTGAAGAGAACTAAAGAACAAGAATTTCTTCGCCTTAAACAAGCCAAAATGAGTGTACTGGAGTATACATTGAAGTTTCAGCAAACGGTAGCAAGGAATACAAATGCCATCTTTTAGGAAATGTAGTAGAGGATTACAAAAATAGCCCGAGTCATAGATAAGACTGAAGCTGAAAAAAGAGAAATGGCTCAGGTGAAGAGGTGGTTTGGTCATGGAAGGTCTGATTCCCAAGGAAGCAGAAACATTAGAAGATTAAACCCTAAGAGGACTCAAGACAAGTAAAGAAACCTATGAAGTGGCAAGAAAGAGGGCCCTGTGCCAAATATAGCTGCTCACATCCTGACACACATGGAGGTTCCCCATACTAGTCCTATGGCTATGGATGATTCAAGGTCACCCTCCAGCCTGCATTGTAATTGGAGTAAATAGGAAAATAAAAATCCATAAGCTAGATTTAGGGTCTTTTATTTGGAACAAGAAGAAATAGAGGGCCTAATGTTGTAGTGACAAGAACTATTCTTTTCAACAATGTTTACCCCTATGCTTTTTTTGATTTTGGTGCTATGCATTCATATGTAAATCATGAATTTGTAAAGAAATTTGCTAGACAACCTGATGAGATGAATATATAACTATATATGACTGCTGTCTTAGGCTCTATTTATCATGCTAATGTTATATTTATGAACGATGTTGTTAATGTAAACATGAGAATCCTCTCTGTCGATTTGGTGCAGTTAGGAATCAAGGGATATGATACTATTTTGGGAATGGATTGGTTAGTCAAATATAAAGTAACCATATATTATACACAAAAGCTAATAGTTTTCCCAAGCCCTGAAGGACGAAGGCTAGAATTTAGTAGGAGCAACCATTAGAAAACCATCCCGGCCATATTAGCCTTGTTGAGCCTTCAAAATGCTAAAAACTGGGTGTTAGGCTTATTTATATGCAGTTTAAGTGGCAGAGCCAAAAGTTTCGGACCTTAATAAGGCCCTTATAGTGAGATATTTCCTAGGCGTATTCCCGGAGGTACCAAGATTGCCAACTAATTGGGGAATATAAGTTTATGATTGACCCTGCACTACGAACAACCCCGATATCCAAGGCTCTTTACCATATTATGTCTGCAGAGTTGGTTGAACTGAATACCCAACTAAAGGAGTTACCAGATAAAGGATCAATCCAACCTAGTGTGTCACCCTGGGGAGCCCCATTACTGTTTGTAAAGAAGAAAAACAGGAGTTTAAGACTGTGCATTGATTATAATGAGCTAAATAAGATGACCATTAATAATAAGTGCCCCCTCCTAAGAATTGATGATATGTTTTATCAATAAGCATCGTCTGCAGCATGCTCTAAGATCAATTTTAAGTTTAGGGTACCATTAGTTGAAGATCAAAAAGGAGGTGTTCCAAAAACAACCTTCTAGGCTTGATATGAGCACTACGAGTTCCTTGTCCTATCAATAGGGTTAACCAATGCCCCAAATTTATTCATGATCTAATAAATAAGGTATTTAATCCCTTCCTTGATATGTTCATAACGTTATTTACCGATGACGTCTTGATACAGTCCAAAACCTAGGAAAAGCACGCGGGACACTTACGAATGGTGTAGAAAACCTAGGAGAACGAGAGTTGTACACTGAATTAAAAAAGCATAAGTTTTGGCCGGAGAATGTTCATTTTCTAAGTCACCTAGTGTCTAAGGATGACATATAGATGGAACCCGCTATGGTAGAAGCTATTGTTAATTAGCCAAGACTCATAAGAGTGACCGAGGTTTGAAGCTTTTTATGTATGGCAAGTTACTACAAGAAATTTGTGGAAGGATTTTCCAAGCTGACCTTACTGATCACCAAATTGCTTAGTGAAAGCAACAGTTTAAGTGGATTAAAAATTGTGAAAATGACTTTCAAGAGCTAAAGCGATAAGTAGTGTCAGCTCCAGTCCTAACTATGCTAGAGGGCAATGAGGTGTTTGAGATTTATAGTGATGCATCTAATAGGGGGCTAGGATATGTTCTAATACAGAAGGGTCGACTTATTGCTTATGCCTCACGTCAGCTAAAGCCATATGAAGAGAATCACCATATGAAGGGAATTACCCCATGCACGACTTAGAATTAGTTGTAGTTATATTTGATTTAACAATTTGGAGACACTACCTTTATGGGGTCAGATGGGAGATATGCATTGATCACAGGAGTCTAGAAAATATATTACTCAAAAAGACTTGAACTAATCTATGAGTGATGTCCTTGGACCAAATAAAGTTCTAAGACCCAGGAAGAAAGCCCAAGAACTTAAATTATATCAACCAGATGCCTACAAACCCACCAAAATAAAAATGATAATCCAACAAGGTCACAACCTAAGCTAAGATCAGCCATTCAGTAATAGAGATTGTTTTGTACTTTTTGTTTGAATAAGCTAGTAACAACAAAAATCAAGAGATATATACAAGATAAAGGTTAATCCATCGCCTGGATCAAATTCAAGCCCCTAATCAATCTCTTAAAGCCTAAGGATCCGAGAACAATTTAAAGGTGGACTCAATCTCACCACTACTTAGAGAGATAAAGATAATGAGATTTTTGAGGAGATAGCTAAGCAACAAGCCATTACAATTCATCATCCAAATTTGAGAAAATTAGAAGGGATTCTAGCCATTATATAGCATTGTTGTCCCCTTTTCCAAGCTAGGCAGTAGCCATTACGATTATAAGAAAATTAACAAATGAAATCCTACCTAGTGTGCAAATAAGGTAGCTTAATAGGAATTAATGCTAATCTAGGATTGGTTGCACTAACACCATCTTAGTGACATCATTCTCTAATCTAAATGGAGGTATTTCACGATGATATTTAATGGAGAAGATCTAGGTAGGTCCTTTAACTGTCTATAAAATCTGATCTCCTAATTCGGCCATTTGCCAACTCGATTAAGCCCATAATTAAAACTGTGAGTTTTCAACCCTGCACTGACCCTTACTCTGTTCACAACCCATAACTTTCTCAATAGTAAGAGTTTAATTATAGGCTTGTTAGAAAAGAGACATCAAGGGTATCCTTGCATGCACAATTTAAAAAAAGAAAAATTGGAGCTCATTTATCTATTCAAAACCGATATAGAAGCCATAGTATACATTCTAGCCAGAGCGCAATGAAGGAGAAATCGCTAATCTCCTTATCTAAGGTTAATAATTTACCTAACAACCCTTTTCCTCGCATACTTACAATCCTAAAGGCCCCAAATCAGTAATGGCCTTGGAAGCTTTAGATTTTGAGTCCTACTTCCAAAGGTTATATTTGCTCTCATTTGGCCACGATTTTAGCTTGGAGAAAAAAAAAAATCGATCTTTGTAGCTTACTTTGCATCAACCCCTACCCCTTGAAGATGATTTGACCTCAAATCCTTGCATGTATAATCCAAGTATTCCAATCTTGATAATTTGTTGCACCCCTTAAGTCTTAGGAAACTCATTGTGCTAAGAGTGCTACCTTTCTTGAACATCAAAGGATTTAGGAGATACTCTAATGGAATAAAAGATCTTTCCAACATTTATAAGCCTACTGAAAATTTTAATTTACTCAGCACAACTCGTCTCAAAGAAGATTCACTTATAATTCATAAGCTTGACTTGTGCAGGCACACTTTCAAGGAGTACATGACAATCTTCAATGGCCAATACACCATGGGAGGCTTCATCCCAAAATTGGTCAATTAAGAATGAAAGCACATTCATAAAATCATTCAAAGTTAATTGCTACGAGGAATGTATGGGTTTTAGTTCCTCGCTTGTGTTTGGTTTCGCCAAGAGTAGCTCAATCAGGGGCTTGCACTTACCAATGTTCTCTCATCCTATGTTTGACTCATGTGGATGCTTTTATCACATCCAGCCCTTCGGTTTGTATTTGTGTGGTGGGGATAAAAAAGCGAATGCTAATGCTTTCCCTTGGCCTTTGTAGGAATCATGGGCATAACAACTCATATAATAATCAAATATGCATGATTCAACAAGCAAAACTTAATTAGCACTCAAAGGAAACATACCACACAGGGCCTCATTTCCGAATTTGCTCGTTGAGAATAAAAATAGTGCTCATTCGGTGATGTTTATTTCAATTTTGAAATTGGGACAATGGAGAGGATAAGAGTGAGATTAAGAGACAATAGGTGGTATAATCTCTAAGGTGGGCTTTGATTCAACCCCTTTCTCATCAAGATCTAAAGTTTTCTCGTATTCTTCCTTGGCCCCTTTTTAAACCTTGGTAGGCTCTTTTTCTTCTTGAACCTGAACTTAAACCTCTATAGTTTCTTTTCAGAGGAAGAAACTAGTCTAGAATCCTTTTGATGGGAGCCTTAAGGGAGCTCCCATCCATGTATGATTTGAGCTTGGGCTCTTCATCCAAACCAACTCTGAATTGGAGTTGTTTAAACTCTAAAATATACTCTTTTACCTTAATAACTTTTTAGAAAAGAGTGGTAATACTTAGGAAGACCTCTTGTTTATGAGAGGATGGTAAAAACCTCTTATCTATTTGCTTCTTGAGATTAGACCATGTTTTGATTTTAGACTCGGCTTCTCTAGACCTGTCCTTCTTCAAATGCACATAGCAAATAGATGTATACCATTTTGAGTTGAGGATAGCCAACTTAAAGGAATTTTCATAATTATACTCTTTTAGTTCAAAGATCCTTCCATTTTCTTGCACACAATCAAGATAGCCTTCCCAGTTAAGATTGTCATCATATTTTGGTACCTCAACTTCGCAATCTCTAATGTCATCCCTTGGATAGCTTCTTGTTCTAGCTCCTCTTTCCTTGACATCAAACTCTATATAAGGGGATGAGTATGAAATATCAATAAGATTAACATCATATCCCCAATGGTAAGGTTTTTGTTATTGAAATCCTTTTACTTGTTTGTACTCCGCAGTGAGCTTCCTCACTTGCTCTTAAAGTTCAATAGTGGCCCTATCTATCCTCATCTTAGGGGCTTACTTAAGAGAAATGCCTTAGATTGAGAAGCATCTCCTTTATTAGCCATGATTGGTACTGGTTGTAGGTAAAAAGAGAGGTAAAAGTCCGAAAATAAAGGAGGCACTAGCATACTTGAGGCCTTAGATTGAGGACAGCCATGATTATACTTGGGCTATTTTAGGATTCTTTGTGGATTAAGTTATGAGATTTAAAGAGCGAGACCTAAAGGTAAAAGTAGTAAACAAAATGAAAGAAGCAAATCAAAGCACACAGATTAAAAGTTTTGATACTTACCAAAATGAAGGAACTTTTTGCTCGGATACGAAATTATCCATGGTTAATTTCCTTTCGCCAAATAAAGGTTTCAGTTGATGAAGAAGGACTAAGAGCTTCAAGAATGTTAACCAAATGCTCACGAATCCTTCAAACAACAATCATAATCTAACAAGATCACAACTGCAAACCAAGATCAACCACCAAGCAAGAGATATTTTTTTATTGATTTTGTTTCAGCAAGCCAGCAACAAACATAATAAAGAGATACATCTAGACTACAGGTTAAATTACCACCTAGATTAAATTCAACCCACCATTCAATCTCTTAAAGCCTAAGCACCCAAGATTGATTTAAAGGACTTAATCTCACCACTCTACATAGAGAGATAAAGATAATTGAGATTTTTGAGGAGATAGCTGAGCAACAAGCTAGTACAATTCATCATCTAAATATGAGAAAATTACAAGGGCTTCTAGCTATTATATCGCATCAGTATCCCCTTCTCCATGCAAGGTATTAGCTAATAAGATTATATGGAAATTAACCCATGAAATCCTAACTAGTGTTAAAATAAGGTGGGCCAATAGGAATTCACTGGGATTGGTTGCACTTGTATCATCTTGGTGACAACATTCTCTAATTCAAATGGAACAATTTGAGGATGATCTTATATAGGGAAGCTTTATATGGGCCCTCCGGCTATCCAAAAAATCTCATATCTTGATTGAACCATTTCCTAGCCCGATTAAGGCCCTAGTTAAAAGCGTACATTTTCTAGCTATACACCGACCCTTGCTCGGTTCACAGCCATTAAATTTCTCAATACATGGAGCTTGATTATGATTCAAGACGTATTTGAAAATAGACATCTAGGGCTATCCATTTATGCATAACTAACAAAAATTAGAGCACATTTTCTTATTAAAAACTAAGATAGTCATAGGATGTGCTCTATGGCAATGAAGAAGAAATAACTAATCTCCCAAATTAGTAATGATCTTGGAAGTTTGAGACATTGATTCCTACTTCCAATAGTTATCTTTGCTCCCATTTGGACCACGATTTAGCTTAGAGAAAAAAATTGATCGTTGTAGCTTGCTCCACATCAATAAGCTGATAAAGAAGATGGTTGGAGCTCTTAAAGGGTTATGACATGGAAGTCAAGCATCCTCCTAGCAAAGCAAACAATAATAGCAGATACATTGAGTAGAAAGTCTAAGGGCTCAGTAGCTCGCTTCCTTACTAAAGAAAGGAGACTTCTAAGAGAGCTTGACGCACTCTAAATCTAAATAGTGCTTCAAGGAAATCGTAGCTATTTGGCAGCACTTTAAATGACATCCCCCTTAATAGAACAGACTAAACAATGATAAAAGAAAGACCTTAAACCTATGAAGATTAGGAGAGAGGTAGAAGAGGGAATAATCAACGAGTTTTGAATTCAAGAAGATGTGCTTTGGTACAGAAACATGTTATGTGTCCCTAGCGTACCATACCTATGGAGGGAGTTACTAAAAAAATCACATAGCTCATTGCTTAACACTCCCACTGAAAGCACTAAAATGTACCATGATCTGAAGACTCATTTCTTGTGGGTGGAATAAAGAAAGATGTCTGTAGATTATGTTACCTATTAACACACCTGTCAGAAGGTAAAAACTAATCATTAGAAACCTATACCCTACCAATTCTAGTATGTAAATGGGAACACACCATAATGGATTTCATTACTGGATTACCAAAAACCACCAAGCAATTTGAGCATATCCATGATTGTCAACAAATGAGTTAAAGCTTCACATTTGCTGGCCATCAAAATCACCTTCACCCTTGAGTTGTTAGCTAATTTGTATATCAAAGATATAAGTTGACTTCGTCAAATACTACTCAGTTTAGTGTTAAAGAATAATACTATATTCATATTCAAATTCCGATAGAGATTTTAATCAGTAATGGGCCCAGAATTGTGCCTAAGTACAACCTTTCTCCCTTGGTCAGATGATCCATTAGAAAAAACTATTCAGACATTAGGAGATATGCTGAGAGCATATGAGTTTGACTATGTAGAAAATTGGGACCACAATTTACGTTGAGCTTTCTTGTAATAACAACGACCACGCAAGTGATAGTGTGGTTGCATTCGAGGCATTACATGGTCGACGTTACAAGACACCCACTTGTTGGGACGAGGTAGGAGAAAGGGGACTATTTAAGGTATAGTTTATTGATTGGATAGGGGAAGTGATTATAACTATTCACAAGAGGCTCCAAGCCACTCTGAATAGGTAAAAGAGCTATGCAGACAATAGAAGAAGGGCCTTAGAGTTAGAAATTGTGGATCACATGTTCTAAAAGTTTCTCCCTTGAAGGGAAGTGTAAGATTTGGCCGCAAGGGAAAGTTGACCCTGTAGTTCCTCTAACTGTTTGAAATTTTGCATGGTGTGGGCCCAATTGCTTATTAATTAGCTTTGCCACCTTGTTGTAAGGCATATACCACGTATTTCACATTTTCATTCAAATCTAGATCATGTTAGCCATTATGAACCATTACAAATCAAGGAAAGTCTTATGTATGTAGAAGAACCCATGTGGAAACTGGAAAGAGTAGAGAAGAGGCTAAGGAATAAGATTATTCCTTATGTTAAGGTACAATGGAAACACCACAACATGGTGGAAGTAACCTAGGGGCCTGAACAAGAAATACGAAGCAAGTACCAAGCATTCTTTACCTCAGATAAGTGAATTTTAAGGATGAATTTCCTTCAAAGGGTGAAGAGTGTAATAGTTGAGAAATTTTAGTTACTATTCGAGTTAGTAGTTCTATTAGTTATTTTTCAATGTATTAGTTATATTAAGCTAATTTTGCTATGCTAATTAAGTGTATAATTTTGGATAACTTAGTCTCTCAAGTTATTTTTGATTTTTTATGTGGTTGCGTGAAGTTAGTAATCGTCCCTTGGTGACATGTGGTTGTACGAGATCAGCGGCATGAATCGAGCCAATGAACATAAGGCTTTAAATGGGCTTGTTCATTTAGGCCCTAAAATTATTTTTGGTTACTAAGTAGGAAGAAAAGGAACAATAAACTAAATTAAAATTACCAAGCACCACTCTTAGCTCCAATATCATGACAGCAAGTGCCCCTTTTCTTAGCTCTAAATCTTGACTTAGTCCCCTTCTCCTTCAGCACCTTTATTCTCCACCTCTCTTCCCCAATTGACTCCCTCCACCATACCTATTGAGAGTAAGAGAGGGAAGCGTAGAGGAAAAACCAGAGCAGAACAATAACAACAGTGACAGGGGCACAGGGTCAAGGTATTTAAGTCATGTGGGAAGAAGGGAGGGACAGAACAGCATAGTTAAGCCACCAGGAGGCCAAATGCAGCTTCCATAATTGCCTAAGTTAGCCCATAGATAGGTCCATTAGCTTGAACTAAGGTGTGCAGTCCTTAATCCTTTTGTTAAATTTTTTATATTAGTTAGGCTTCCAACAACGAGTTATGCATATAAGCTCAAATGAGGTTCCATCCCAAAACTAATTGGCCATAGGTGGAGTAACTCACAAGCTTATATACATGCTCAAGCCCTTTGATTTCATCAATGTGGGGCAACACCTGCTATCATATTCTTTGAATTTTATCAATATGGGACAATAACCACTTTCATACTCCAACACGCCCCCTCACGTGTGAGCTACTAACAAGGCCCAACATGTGCACACAATTTTAATCAAACGGGGATGGTGGCAAATCAAGATCGAGCAGCCTACTTTGATACCATGTTAAATTTTTATAAGCTTTCGCTGAGCTTTCTAAAAGTGTTTGTCTTCTTGTGTTTTGTTCATGTTCCACAGGCCAAGCGTGACAAACTAGACAAGAAGGCAATTACCGCGATCTTTGTAGGCTATAACACAGTCTCAAAAGCTTACAAAGTCTATCATCCTCAAACAAGGAATATGACAATTACACGAGATGATCATTTTTGTAAGAATGAACAATGGGATTGGAGCAATCCTAAAAAAACTGATGGGTTCCTACAAGAAGTGAACATTCCCTGTAAAGATCACAATGAGCAACAAAAGGAATGGCTGAATGAGGGAGAAGATGATCCTCCTCTCAGAGGAACAAGGCTGCTCTCAGAAATCTATCAAAGATGTAATGTCGCAATTT
>NCQV01146338.1:0-13984 GCA_002740545.1 Lophocereus schottii | reverse complement strand
TACACCTTGCACTTGGGGTTTATAAATATTAAAACTCTGTTTTTCTGCAACAGAAGCGTATGAGAGTGCTCGATCCTACAAAGAGAGGGCGAAGTTGTTCTATGATAAACATATTCTTAGGAAAGAGTTTGCCCTGGAAATGAAAATACTCTTATATGATTCTAAACTCCATTTGTTTCCAGGAAAATTGAGGTCCTAATGGACGGGTCCCTATGTTGTCTCACGTGTTTCCCCTTATGGTGTAGTCGAAATTTAAGATCCAGAGAGTGGCACTAAATTCAAAGTGAATGGCCAGCGACTGAAACAATTTTTGGAGTTGCCCAGCAAGGAGGATGTGGAGTGTCTGATACTCCACGAGTTGAGTCCTGATCTGTGATGGTGTAAAGATGGCTCGGGTGTACTTAGCACCCGACCTGGTTTCTTTTCATCCCTTCTCTCCTTTTCACTTTTTCTTCCTTTTACTTTCTCTTTTCTTTTTGTATAGGTGGTTGTTTTTGTTTTGTGTATATATGTTGTACATTTGATTTTGAGTCATGTCCTTTTTGTTTTTAAGTCTTTTTTTATATGTTTCTTTTCAGGTTTTATTTTAGGTTCTTATGGTTCTTTCCACTCCCAATGAGGACATTGTGAGATTTAGGTACGGGGGTGGGGGAACTTTGAAAAAACAAAAAAAAAATAATTTGAAAATCTAAAAAAATATTTTTGTTTTGTTTTTGGGGAACTTTTATACTATTCTGATTAACTTAAATTCCATGTGCTTTGATTGTTAGCCTGTGCATACGCATGATGTCCATGTTAGGTCTCTATCCTCAGTGTGTCATTCTTAGCCCTAATTTTAACCCCATTTGTTTATTATAGCTGTGTAATCTAATCCCTATTTATTTCATCCTCATTGTCTTAAGGTTTTAGTTTTCCATGATCGGCTCTCCCACTTATTTTTGACACAATTATTTTTGGTTTTTGTTGGAAAAGAGGGAAAAAAAGAGAGAAAAACATGAATTTCAAGGAGGAAAAAAATGAAAATGAAGAAAAAAGAAAGAATAGAAAAAAAGGAAATGGAATAAATTTGGAATGACAAGTACTCTTTGAGGCATGTGCTACTGGGTGTTACCCTTTGAGGCAATACTGCTACTGAGAAAGCTTGCTTCCTAAGTTAATAAATAATAATGTAATTTGTGTCAGTCAAGTGAGGTTGAGTTTGATTCTAGTAAACCTAAGCCCTAAGATGATGATACACTTGCACACGAGCACTGGGATGGATTCAGAGTCTTGATGTGCAGTTGGGTGAAACATTAATGCTTTGATGTCATCTATGGGGTAGAGAGTCTTGATGTGTACATTTTGTTTATATGCGGGCCAATATCATTGCTACATGGTTGATTTAGTTTATTAGAATGTGTACACATCTTTCTCCAGTTTTGTACAAATTATTTTTTTTGGGGAAAAAAACATAACTGAAAAGATTTTCAAGTTTCTATTTATGTTTTCATTTATAGATTTTGTGAGTTTATCTTCTGTAAACCCTCATGAGACCTTACTCGTCCACCAGGGGTGACCTAGGGGTTTAAAAGGCTTGTTACACATGCTAAGTACAACCGTGATTCCTGTTTTACTCGAGGAAAAGCAAAACTTAGGTGTGGGGGTATTTGTTCAACCTGAAATTATGATATTTTATACCCTTTTATCGTCTAATATTTGCTCCAAATAAATTGTTAAATTAGATTTTTAGTAATATTTTTGTTTATTATGTAGGATTTGAAAAATTTGGAAAAATAAGTAACAAGTGCATGGCTTAGATCAGATTGAAGAAAGCAAGAAATAAGAAAAGTAAAACTAGGCCAAATGGAACCCAACGGCCCAGCTCACAAGCTCAAACCGGCCGCTCATCTCCTTCCCAAGACGCGGCCCAGGCCCAACATTTTCTTTCCAGCCTGCCCAGTCTCTCTCCCTTCCCCTAACCTTTTTCCCTCAGCCTGTCGCCATTTGGGCCTGGCCCAGATCAGTTACTAGCATCACTAGAGCCCAGGCGCCTCTCCCTTTCTGTTTTCTTTCTTCTCGCGCGGTGGGCTCCATGTTTTCCTTGTCAGGCTACCTCGCCCCAACTTCCAGGCCTAGACGTCATCCTACCCAGCCTGCCTTCTCTTCTCTTTAATCTTGCACGCGAATCTCATGTGCTCTTACCCTATCTTCTTTCCACCCTTTCGTTTCATCTTCCCCATTTCTGAACCCAGAAGAACCCGAAAAATAGAGGAGTAGAATAGCCTCCGCATTCCCAGCCTCTCCATCCCATCCTTTCTTCTTCCCCATTGCAGACCTCGACTTAGAGAAATCGAAGAACAGGGCATTCTTTCATCTTCTTCCATCATTGCTCTCATCGCTTCATCTTCCCCACACGGCCATGGCATTCCTCTCTCTCTCCTCTTCTCCTCTTCCATTATTATTCATTAAATACAGTGGTTGTCTTCAGTCTCATCATCATTGCCATCAACAATGTGACGGTTATGAAGGCTTTAATGGAGGACATCGAATCGGCAGGGGCTCGAATGTCGATTTAATGAAGGTGGAGGAGGGTAGCAGCGAATAGACTGAGTTTTCATTTTTTTAGTTTTATCAGTTTCAGTTTAGGATTTAGTTTGATCACTCTTCGATTTCAAGACTTAGGTGTTCAGACTCAGTTTATCATCTTCTGGAACTCAAGATTCATTTCTGGGCTGTGCTAAGCTTTGGAATTGTGCTCTATCGATTTTGGGTTCAATTGCTTTTCAATTTGTGTGCCTGTGTTCAAAGTTCGTATTCCTCTACCTCGTTGCTGATTTTTCTGAAGAAATGAAATAATTTCACTTAAGTGTTGCTGGCCCAGATTAATTGCGGTTTGGTGCCTTCCCCTTAGTTTGGCCGTAGGCATTGCAAGTCAGAGCACACATTATATGAATTAATTGGCCGTAGGCATTGCAAGTTGGAGCACACATTGCTTGAATTAATTTAGTATAAATTTGTGAAATATCTTAACATTGGAGTTGTTTAATTTAGATTAAAGTTTTGATTTAGTTTAGAACTTTTGGTAACCTAATCTCATAACTCATCCCTGAGGATCAACACCTTCAAGTATTACGACGTTAACCGTATACTTGCGGGAATCACAACAATGCCCAAATCTACAGTGCCATATATCATAAGAAACGACCTTGTTCACTTGAGTCTTTACCGAAGCCATATTCTTTAAGGAGTAGACCCCTATTCTTGGCTCACCCACTCCAAGCGGGCTCCTCGTAGTAAGGTCCTGTGTCACACACAACTTTTTAGTAAATGTTACGTCGCAACAATTTTCTTTAATTAATTGCGCTATAAAAATCAAGCTGCAGTTTAAGCCGGGAACAAAAAGGACAGGATTTAACTTTAGACTTCCATTCAAGCATACAATGCCTCTTTTAGTAGCCATGGTTACGGTTCCATTTCGGAACTCGGCAGAAATGGGTTGTAAATTGCAAACATCACACAGTAGATCTAGTGATCCTGTCATATGGCACGATGCCCCAGAGTCAAGTGGTCAAATTTGATCACCTGATAATTTTTCGTAACCTAACTTCGCAGTCTCGATAAGGCTCAGAACTCACTGTACCTGTTCGAGAGTAAAGCCGGTCCTGACCATATCGTGACTGTCCTCGACAAAAGCTGCAGTGTCAGTTCGTGGGTGGGCTGCGTTTGTTGCTTCGTGACCACGACCTCGCCCAACACTGCCTCAGCCACCTTCACGTCCACCGCGATTCCTTCCTTGGCCGCCTCTGCCTTTACTCCATCCTGCCGGGTAACTTATGAGCTCAAAACAGTTTGACTCTTCATGCCCGACTTTCCCACAATGTTTGCAACTGATTCTTGTGCCTTGCATCGCGTTTGGTTGAGCCAGATGACTCATAGCAAAAGCCACCATGTTCTCGGTTCTGATATTGCGGTCAGCCATCAATCACACTTTTATGGTGTTCTTCCTGCTGCACCATATTGTAAATTTTATCTATGGAAGGTAGCAAGTCCATGGCAAGAATCTGGCTTCTCACAACCGAGTATGGATCATCGTCTAGGCCCATCAAAACTCATGTACCTTATCTTCCTGAAAACAGTTTGTAATTTTGGCTACTGCCCCGCAAGTATAGGAATGTATTTTTGACGTATCCATCGAGTTCATTCCACAAGCCAACAAGTTTTGAGAAGGAATCCACTATATCTTGCTTGTTTTGTTTACAAGATGCAATTTCCACTTTCAACCTGTGAATCTTAGGTATGTTTGATACTGCGTATCTTTTTTGAATATTTTTCTATAATCTGAGCAGAATCAACATAAACTACACTCTTATGAAGTTTAGGATCAATCACATTAATGATTTATGATACTATCATTGAGTTTACCATCTCCCAGGCCTTACCTTCTTCGGTGATTACTCCATTCTTCAGGTCTGGTTTGGTAATCAAACCGTCAATAAAGCTAAGTTTGTTTTTAGACTTTACTGATGTTCGTACGGCCATCTCCAACAGATCGTAATTTTGCCATCAAATTTTATGGCCGTTATAATTGCTCCTAGAGAGTGAGACGGATGAAGGAAGTAAGGGGATTGACTGGTAATGACAAAGGGCTCATCTTTGCCATCCTTAGTCATGGTTAAGTTTTTGAGAGATATGACTCTAATACCATGAAATAAACTATATTGAATTGATGGAGAAAGTACTCCTCAAACTCTATCATTCATGGCCGAATAGCCTTAACGTATGTAGTATAATGGTGTAGCATGCCTGGCAGTAGAATACAACACAAACTCTAGCCTTATCTTGCCTTTTAAGTAAAGTAATATATAAATTGGAAACACAATATAATTACAATATTTGTTTACAATATTAATACAATATTAATTCCCTTAATAAATTCAGCGTCATTCACCACAATTCAATACAATTCAACATAATTCAACGCTTGTGAAAGTACATAATTGATCAGATTGTGGTTAAATCTAAATCACCTATTCTTTAGCAAATTATTTTGCTAATAATATAAGTAGGCTTTTATTGTTATCATAAAAGTTGTTTAAAACTGTAAAAAAATTACATTATATAACGAAATAAAAGGTTTCACACTTTCAAGTATAATTTTAGAAGTATTAATATTACTATATTAATAAAATGCATGTTATTTGATCAATTATTATGTTATATAAATACATAGACTTGTCATAAATTATGTGAAAATTGCACACTTATTTTAAGAATGTTAAAATATTGCTAATCATAAACTAATAATTTCACTACCAATTTTTATGTTTAATATGTTATCATATCTAATTTTGAACCTGTCCTCTGATTAAAACAAATCATTCTATGTCGTTCTTCTCTTAACAACACACTAATAAATTAAAATTATTTTATCACAGAGAACCCAACCTCCACGATTGACTGCACCATCTATCGGTAATGTCGACTTCTACTCTATTAAAGACAATTCAAAAATGTGTGTTATAGATATTTCTAATTATAATTATATTCTTGTTCTTCTCTTGACAACACACTAATAAATTAAAATTATTTTATCACAGAGAACCCAAACTCCATGATTGACTGCACCATCTATCGGTAATGTCAACTTCTACTCTATTAAAGACAATTCAAAAATGTGCGTTATAGGTATTTCTAATTACAATTATATTCAAAATTAAATTATTTTTGCAATCCACTGCTAAGGGCACATGAAATTATTGTGTTAATAACAACAACTCAAACTGAACATATATTCATATATTACTTGTATATTATACATGCATGCAATTTTAAAAAGTTATTTAAAGTTTATTTTACAACAACCATATTCTAACACACAACTCAACGGCAAATGATCATATTCTACCACAACATAAATAATTGTCTATTGATGGCTGCTTATTTTAAATATATATAATAGTTGCACAACTACATAAACATAATTCCACAGTTAATTACAGTTACCCCCTAATTGTGCAAACTCAATCAGCACCATTCAGCATGTTTTAGCATAATTCAACCTATTTCAGCATGTTTCGATATGATTCAACATGTTTCATCATATTTTAATATGATTCATCATGTTTCAGCAATAGGTACTAATAAGTACTTAGCATAAGTCGAAAAAAACATGTCTTGTATCTTAATTGCACCCAACCCAAAAAATGTGAATTCAGATCCATTTTCATCAGAATTTATACGGCATAAACATGTAGATCCATCCTATTCGCCATGCCTAATTATTAGTTATAGTCTTACTATATATCAGGAAATATATTATTTGTATCATATGATCTTGCATCTAATTTAATTAAAGTAAATATTTGTTGACATTTTCCTATTTGGAATCTTGATCATAGATCTCTTAGGACACTCTTCTAAGTACGTCCGAAATGACAAAATATTGTGTTTTGTAACCCAACATGGGTGGCACACTGCAAGCAATGTGGTAGCTCATGTTTACATGCCAGCCTGAACCTCTCCAAACTAACATCTTTTTTGTTTATTTTTTTTACGGTTAACATGGGTTTTCTTCGCTTTGAACTTGGCATATGTTAGAAGTTTAAGGTTAAAAGACAGAGAAAACTCACTTATATTAAAAGATGTCTTGCATAAAAACTAACCTCTTAAACTTCAAAATTAAGGGCCTATTCTTTTTGTTGGGGATGAAGTTGGTTGAAATTGTTAGAGGTGGTATGAAGTTGATATTTTTAGTTGAAGTGGATTGAAGGTGGAAGAAGCTGAAATATTTATTTTGCTATGATGAATAGAAGTTGGCTAATGTAAAGAGTGCAAATAACTTGTTTTTGGTTTAGTTGTTGACATAATATTTATCATAGTTTAAACAACAATAGCTCCAAGTGTGGGTCCTGCTTTCGCGAGATTTGGGGAGATTCAGATGTAGGCAAACTTACCTCTACTGGCAATCCTGCCAGTAGAGAGGCTGATTCAAAGGATAATATTTATCATAGTTTAAAAATTAACTAAAATTTAGTAAATTTATATATTGCATCCATTGGTCGTATTGATCAATGGGTGTGAATTCCTCGCTTACCTGGGGAATTATGGACCCAGGAAGCCGTTACTAGCATCCTTTATGTTGTTGGGGAAGTTGTGAGGGTGGATCACCACACCGTCCTTCGACAAAAAGGTCAGTTTGTTAGAGTTTGTGTTAACATAGATGTAACTGGTGCTTTACCTAATACTCTTATGATCCCTAGCCTTAATCGGGAACTGCATATCCCATTGATCTATAAGGGTCTCCACGAAGTCTGTGCACTTTGAAGTCCAAGTCCCACTCACACTATTGAATGCTGCTCTTGCATCCACTCCGTCCCAAAGATTGAGATCATGGTTGAGAAATTTCAAGTGTACAATCTTGATGATCCCAAATCCTCTTAAGAGGCCTTTTCTAGTAGGACTCGGGAGTTTAGAGAGAAGTAGATTAGAGTCTCCCCCCTCCCCCAAAAAAGAGGGAGATACTCCTCCACCTCTCAAAGCACCCACCCTGCTCGTGGTGGTATTAGAATCCCTGAATGTAAGTCTATACAACAATCTCCCCCTCCTTCTAACCCTTATAATGATCCAACCCAGCCTAAAGATAAAGGACATGTTGCATTGGTTGATGATGATCCTACCTAGGATGCTCTTAGCACTAATGGACCAATTATTGAGGGCATCCCAATGGTGAACCCTGCTTCAGCCTACCCCTCCCTTCTGCCGCATGAGATCTTTCCCTCAACACTTCCTCTACCATGTTCAGCACTACCACTCTGAAAGCTACTCAAGTTTTGAGCCCCAGTCCCCCCTTGACAAGGTGTTTTCTCCTAACCAAGAGGGAGAAAATAGCTCTCAAGACTATGATCATGCAATGGACTATAAGGATAAAGGAAATGATATGTTCCTTGAGCTAGAAGGTCTTAATGATCATGTGAATTCTACTGAATCTTCTAAGAAAAGAAAGATTGAGGAGGGGGATGAATGCTCCTCTTACTCATTCAACTAAGCCTTCATGATCATTGGTAGCCTGCTTTTTTTTGGGGATTGGGATTACGCTCCTTATTGTCAGATGCCTTGGTTTTTGGCTTTTGGTTGTGGTACTTTTACCCTGGCTATATTTTGTATATATAGCGTTTTGGTTGTAGTTGAGCATACTATTGTCGCTAGTTGCTCTAAGGTTTTTCTCCCAAGTTGCAAGCCAGGTCATGCTGTGTGCAGGCTGTTATGCTATTGTAATTTACATGTTTTATGGTTAATGAATCCTTTCTTTATCTTTATTGTGGTTTGGATTTGGTTTTCATGCGTAGTTAGTTATGTTATTGCTTGCCAACCCCTTCTAGGGTGGAGCCAGCACATGAGGTGTATGGCTTTCACTTCGAACAACACAGCATATAGATTAGTTTTTGATTGTCATTTTTTCTTAAAGGCTAATGGGTATCTTGCTTTGTTACATGTCTGTGATGCCAGGGCTTGGATCTGTAGGCGACTAGAGGTTTGCACGTTTAGCCTATTATGCATTATAGTCAAGGATGATAATAGCATTCTGTTGCCATTACTTGAGACTGTGACACTTTTTCTGAACTTAGTTCTGAATCCCTAACTATGTCAATTTTTTTATATGTCACATTGGATTTGCCTTTGTACACTATCATATTAGAAATACTTTTTTGGCTGGTGGTGTTTCTGGCTTTAAGGAAGGACCAACCTTTTGTTCCTTGCTATTTATATCAAATAAGAATTGTATATTTGGTATCAAAGGTGCAGCCCTGTGTTGCTCTTTGCTGGTCTTCTCTTCACTAGCCTCATTTATCTCGCGATACCTTTGCCTTTATTCTGATCAAGCTATGCACTTTTTGGGATTTTTTTTGGTTGCTTTTTGATGGATCGAGGACATAGCCACCAAGGTCATATGACCTGTCCCTCCCCTCCAGTCATGGCAAACATGTTCTTAAAATTTTCAAGTTACTACTTGAGTTTTTTAGCAGGGTGTTGATTACGTGGTTTATCTGGATCAATACTTCTTCAAGTACAGCCAAGCACATGGATTCCTTGATAGAATTTGTTCATTAGCGATGGTTACATTGCTTGTCATTTATCATTAGACTTGACCCTGCCCATTGTATTTCTATCTCTCTCCTTCCGCTTCTCATGGTAGATGGCACACATTGTTTTGCTAAAATTGTGTTAGTGAGAGGAAAAAAGCAACTTTGCTTATTTCCCAAGGCCCTTTATCTGACTAATCTTTCAGATCATCAAACATATATTATGCTTTCTTTTATGACGCTCTCCATGTGCACGGATACTCGAATTGTATGTTTTAGTAAACAATGCTGGCTTGCAAAGTTCGGAAAAAAGTCTAATAGTGCTCAGCAGTCTCTCATTGATGTTCAATATAGGGCATCTTGCTGTGTAGCCTTTTTAATGGATTACCTTTTTAGGCAAGCCTTTATTCGAAGTGGATGATCTTGCACATGGTTGTCGTTACCCATTGTAGCAAATTCTACGTATCCCGAATCAGTATGGAAACATGTGGCATCAACAAACCGATTTAATGATAATTTGGAATGTAGAAGGAGCAAAAAAAAGCACAACTTCAATTATAGATCAGATTTATTAGCCGAACAATCAATCCCGACATTTTGATCCTCACTAAGAAAATGATTAATGAACAAAACACATAATGTATTGTTAAATCACTAGGATTTCATAACTACAATATCATTTCACCTTCACCCCCAAACCACGTGGGGGGTATATGATTAGTATGGGATACAAGCAACGTGCAGGTTAATGTTTTGGCAAAAGAGGCATGAGCCATTCATTGCACTATGCTGGAAAAGTCCACTACTAAAAAATGGGTACTCTCCGCGGTCTATGCAACAACACAAACTCATGAAAAGAGTGATTTTCGGAATCATCGAAGTCAGTTTAACGATATTATTTACTTACCTTGGTGTGTTCTCGGAGATTTTAATGAGATGTTACACACCTTTGAAAAGGTTGGGGGCACACAACTGGGCCCATCTAAGTGTGATAGATTGAGCGAATTCCTTGTATGCTGTAAGGGTCATGATGCTAATGCAGAGGGTAGAATCTTTTCCTAGAAAAAACTTTTACATGGTAAACTTATTTTTGAAAAATTGAACAGAGTTATATTTTGAGACGACTGGCTGCAAACCTTCCCTATATTTTAACAAATGGTCCTTTCACCTATTCTTACCATTCTCATGTTTATCTTAATATGGAATCTGTCCATGCCCATAGAAGGGGAACAAACTTCGGATACCAACAGTCATGTAATAGCACGACCCTAAAACATGTTTATTTATTTAATTAAGCCGTGTTATTAATTTTCCACATTTATTTATCTCGTTTAATCATCTTGGTTGGGAAAATTCATTTTGGACCCCACTTTGTAATTCGAGTTTCATTTAACGTAACTATTTCGAGTGAATCGATAGTATGCCTCAGTAAATATGATTAAGCGATAAATTACTTTTCAAAATGTTACAAAAATTTAATCTGTAATCATGCAAAAATTTGCACTCAAATTCATCAAGTTTAACCCAATTCATTTGGGGCCAAATTGTAACCCAATTCATTTTAGGCTCAATTGTGACCCGAAAATTTTGGTGCAATTAAATTAAGTTAATCACCATTATTTGTACCTAATTTTAATTAGCAAAAAGATATTTTGGGAAGGATAAAACTTAGCCAAGTAACTGTATCTAGCTTAGAATCATTTTCAACCAAGTAAAAACACCAAGCTTTCCTCTTCTTCCTCTATCTCCGCCCCACAGCCAGCACTCCCTACCGCCGCCACCACCACCTGATGTTGCTAGCCACCATCAGTCACCAACAACCACCCCATCAGCCACCAGCCACCATCCACAACTCTCACAAGCTCCAAACACCACCTCCATCTCTCTATACTTGATCTCAAGTGAAATAAATCCTAATTCTAATCTTGTTTAATTTTGGGATTTTATGATGGAGTTGTTTATCAATCATGCTATCTTAATAAAAATAAGTGTGAATCTGATATTTTATTGAGTTCGGTTGATTATGGAAGTGGGTAAGTCATGTGTAAAGTTGAATCTAGCATGATCATGCAAGCTTTATGTATAAGGTTGATGAATTTTGGGTGTTGTGTTCTACTCTTTCAATCTTTAGCATAAAGAGTAAGTACGGTGGTGCAAGATGATTTTGGATGTAAATTTCAATTGAGCATGCTTTAGGGTTTTACATCCATGCATGATTTAATTTGATTTTGAATCAAGCATGTTATTTAGATTGAATTGGGTGAAATTTGGAGGTTGGATGTGTTATTGACTTAAAAGAATGATGTTACGTGAGTTTTGTCAACATCAGTGGATTATGAAAAATCTCATTAAGTGGTCAAAAGAGATTGTTTGAATTATTAATGCAAATAAATAAGTTTATGGGAGTATTTGAGTGTTATGTGAAGAAAAGGGGCATTTAGAGCTGGGAAACAGACCAAAAAACAACAGGCAGCTTTGGGATTAAACTGGTAACAATCTGTGTGTCAAAAAATTATGATTTTTTGTGGGTTAATAGCTCAATGAGTTGGCTTTCAATGATCTCTGGAATTACTTAATTCTGAGTTGTATGGACAACGTTATGACCTATTTACAGAAACTGCACTGAATATACTGGAGCTGTGCACGATTTTTTTTAAGTTTTCCATTATGAATGAAAGTGTTGTGGGACATCTACTTTTCATATTGGGGTTTGAGGGCTCAATTTGATGTCAGAGTGAAAGATATAAATTTTCTAAAGTAGACCTCAAAACGGTAATATGAGGGAAGAAACAAATCATGAGATTTAGAGATATTATCAAGTGTTTCTAAATAATTATAGATATTGTAAAGAAATTACAAAGTTTAGTGAGTTCAACAATTTTGATTGTGTATAGAAGCTTTGTAACACCCCGACTTTCTAATCCCGTTTTATTTACTAATATTAACCTACATAGCAGCGAAAAACCTAAATAGGGCATTACCGCCATATTTCCTTTCTGGAAATACAACGCCGAGTATCAACCAAAACATTAATGCATAGTTTAATCTCAATTTAAGGCATAAGCTCGAGTCTTGATGACAAATACAATAATGTCCAAACTGAATAACAATCTCTAAAACAAATTTAATCTGAAATTAATTCATTTCAACTAAATCTTAGGCAACGAGGCCTTGCTCTAATTTGGGTTCCCATTCCCATTCTCATGCACATTACCTGAAAACAAAACATTTGGAAAAGTAAGATAAACTCACTAATAACCACTTTTAACAATCAAAACACTCACACAAACTTTTTTCAAACCATTTTAGGGGTGGGAGACAACCACAAGCAGTCCAAAGTACTTACGCATTCTTACCATGAACATGTAACAATTCAAGTCCCACTTATTCAGTTTTAGGGTAAAAAGGGCAAATGACTTCACAGGGTCTCATGGCCTGCATTTGTATTTAACGCAGTCGCTTAACCTTAACCTAACTTACCGTCAATTTGGACGATTAACAATAACCTGGCCCACGTCCATCCACAAGGTGGCACGTGGTCATTCACAAGCATACACTTTTACTCGAGGAAGGCTAATGACCTTCAAAGACAAAAAGAGCATAACCACTCAGTCCCGTCCATTTATTCAGTTACTTATACATTCACAATTAACATCGCTCTCTAACTAGAATATAATTCAACCCGCTCCATTCTGATCCAGAAACATTTCACTATTATTTTTGTAAGGAAAACATTCAAGATAAACCCATGTAATTACTAGATGGACAATTGTTTCAGTAAAAATAGTAGAAAAACCTCCTCACACATTTACATGAGAAAGATCCCCCGAACATCAATTCAAACACCTCTCAAGCATACTCATCGGACACATTTTGCAAAGGATATTTAGGGGAGTTAGGGCATGATTGTTACATACTAGATTACACCGCCTAAGCTTGAGCTAGGAACGCTAGTTCGACCTAAACATAATTACCCATAATAGTGGTCCGTTAGTGCCAACTCTTAGCCCGACTCTCTATAATCCCAGTAGACCCAAATAATTCTTCTTGAGCTTCCTCTTATGCTCAACGACCAAATCCAACAATCAAATAAATTTTTAGGAAGTTATAAATATTAAAACTCCACACATACTACTACCTCTCACAGCCCAATTTATTTTCAGATTTTCCCCCATTTTTCAGGGGCCATAACTTTCACTCCCGATACCAAACTTTTATGATTAAGCCTAATTTGGAAAGCCAAATTGTGAACTATAACTTTCCTTTTATGACCCTTGATAGAATCAAAGTTTAACTAGTTCGAATATCAACAATTTTTTAAACTGTCCCAATTATAGACAGTTTTGTGCAATTCCGGTATTTTGGCCATAACTTTCTCGTTTTAATCCCGATTCATGAAATTCAAAACTTTCCAATCACAGGACACATATATCTACCTCCCTAATTTCTTTATAATTTGTAGAATCCCAAAAGGTACCAGTAAATTCATAAAGTCAGCCCCAATTCTTGGTATACAGAACGGTGTTTGCACTATAACCTTTATGCTCGTTTTTAATAAATTTGAATTTGAATCCCTTCCCTTACATGCATAGGATGCGTTCACCTAAAATTCTGTTATTCCTAATTGTCAAACAATCCAAGTCATAGAGAAAGGGTGAGTCTTTTATCTCGAAACGATTCGTAAACGAAGGAGAGAACTTTAGATTGTGTCGTTCCACCAACTGAGTGCTTCACTCCGGGTTTTCTAGGATAGTGAGTAAAAATCTGATTCAAAGGTCGAAATATGGAGTTTTTACTAAGAATTTTAGTTAACCACTAACATACATGCTAAAATTTCAAGAAGTTTTACACTTGCCGAACCAAAGTAAGAGGGTGGAAGAGAGCGATGAGGGCGATGGCATGGCACTAGGGTGGCAGCTAGTGCG
>NCQV01146286.1:0-10047 GCA_002740545.1 Lophocereus schottii | reverse complement strand
GATTAGCTATTATTTTTAGTTTTGTTTTTGAAATTTGTTTTTTCTTTTTTTTTCCTTCTTCATTTGTCTCGTTAATAATCTGGCTTGATCTAGATTTTTTCAATTTTAATCCTTATCGTCGCCCCTTCTTTGTTTTGTCATCCACCATATATATTTTGGGTAATTTCTTGGTTAAAATTAATGAATTAAATTCTACACCATTTTGGTGTAAAATTTGGAAGAAGAAATTTTCATTTTCGATTATTACTCCTTGCATTCTTTTGTATATATAACTTACCTTATTGCTATGGTTGCATTGTTGCTATATTTATTATTATTATGTATATATATATATATTATTATTTTTTCTAAAATTACCCATTTAATAGTTAGGCTTATTTTTATTTAGTTATTGTTCAAATCATTGTTAATATTCGATGAGTTATTTGGGGTGCAATGAAATTCATTTTAAGGTCACTTTGCCGTTTCAACCCGCAATTGCACAAATAGACATACATATATAAAATACTAAATTGATATGTGGCACCCAACTTGATGAATTTATGATTACGATAATTCAACATCATTAGCATAATTTTAGATTCGGGCTGTTACCGCTCTCCCCCCTTAGAATAAATTTCGTCCTCAAAACTTGCAAATTTAAGAGAAACATCAACTGTACCTCAAATGGGTGCAGGTATTTGTTTCTCATATCCTCCTCGGTCTCTCATATAGCCTCAAATGAGTCATGGTTAGCCCACAGACCCTTCACCAGATGAATGCTTTTATTCTGGAGTTGTCTAACTCTGTAATATACTATTTGTATAGGACGCTCTTTGTATACTAGATTTTTAGCGGCCGTTATGGATCCTACTATGATGACATGATTCGAATCAGGAACACACTTTTTGAGCTGTGAAATGTGAAAGACATTATGCGCATGCTCGAGTTCTGCTGGCAAGTCCAACATATAAGTCACAGGGTTTAATTTCTCGATAATTTCATAAGGCCTGCTATATCTAAGGCTCAATTTACCTCTGATATTGGATTGTCTTACTCCTTTAACTGGGGGATACCTTTAAAAATACTTTATCTCCCTCTTGAAACTCTAATGGTCTTCTCCTTTTATTTGCATATCTTTTTTGTCTATTCTAGGCCGCTTCGATATCTATTTGAATCTTCCTTGTCATTTCGGTGGTCTCTTGAATCAACTCAAGCCCTATGTTTAATGCTTCATCAAGCTCATGATGATACGAACTACTAAAATTTAACTTGGTTCCGAAAACTTTTCATAGAGCTCGCCAAAACTGAGCTCAAAACCTTTGGTCTCTGTTAGGCACTATGTCCTTTGGTATGTCGTGTAGTCGAATGATTTTTTTGACAAACAACTGTGCCAGTCTCTCTACACCCCAGGGGTCATGAATTAGTATAAAATGAGCAGATCTGGTGACTCTGACTACAATAACCTAAATAGTATTCTTCTTTGAAGTAAACAAGGAAAATCCCACAATAACATCCATTGAGATTGAATCCTACTTCCCTGTAGGAATCTCTAAAGGTCTCAGTTTGCCTACTAGACGCTGGTGCTCGACCCTCACCTATTGGCAAGTCAGGCATTTATCTACATACTTTGCAATCTCATGTTATCCCACCAGAAGCATTGCCTCTTCCCTGTACATTTTTCTTCCTCTTGGGTGCACTGAGTAGCAAGTATTGTGAGTTTCTTCTAAGATCCTTCTCTTCAACTCCTCCTTGTTTTGGAAGTATATTAGAATGTCGTCTATGAAAATTACCACAAATTTATCCAAATAACGTCTGAAAACTCTGTTCATAAGTCAAGATGATTAACGGAGAAGTTGGTTAATGACTAAACGAATTGAGAAATGTTGCTGATGTAAGATTTGGATGAAAGGAATGGATGGCAGATTTTAAATCGACGGGTAATTTAAAATAGTACTAGGAGGCAGATGGAATAAAAATAACTATAAGTGTAAATGGTTTCAAAATTGAGGACAATAAGTGTCAAATACTTCCAATCATTGGTTACATAGGAACCAAAACATGCGCATAAATCCAACAACCAAATTAATAGCAAAAGCCTATGTAGTGATTGGACGTCAAGGGCAAGAAAGGTCACGTTACTATTGATTTAATGATCGTAAAAAGTAAGTTGAGTAGAGGTAATTAGTGAAAGCAAGAGGTACGTATCCCACCTTCATTATATGGATCCCCTATAAAAATTAATGTCATGAGGTAATTCATTGAGGGACAAAATATGTAATGAAGTATTGCTAAGGTGATACATAGTTTTGAAAAGCTTAATATGAATGAAAATAAATTACAAATTAAATTATCTTATCGCATGGTAGGAAGTGGCTAGCTCTAGGTGGTAAGGTCAAGAATCCCCAACAAAGGATACTAAATTATGCAGTGATACCTGACAAGCGAGGTCTAATAGTTGGCCAACGATCACTATAAACTCTTTTGGATCAATCCAGGGACTCAAATCTTAACCAGCCTCTGAATACATTCTGTCATTACTTCACATATTGTATCTACATCCCTTTATCTGCTTGCTGTTCCCTTCCTCAATAATCTTCTCTGATACTTCATAGCGTTCTCCTGAGTTTCAATTTGTATGCAGACATCTCACATATATAGTAACCCACAATCCTCTGTTGTTGTACTTGAAACTGTGTCCTGGTAATGCTCTTTTAAATTTAACATCTCAACCTTATAAAATCACTAGTATACTTCTATAGACTCCATGCAACATATATACTTGAATCAGCACTCCCAATTCCTTATCAACATAAATTGTGGTGCATCAACAAGTGCGCTAAGTCCAACCCATATAACCATCGTACTTTATTATACTTCTCCAAAAATTATTTATTTCCCCAAATCTTATCCACTCTTAGCGACAACATAAGTTATGACCTGCAGAATTTCTGGCATGCAAAAGTAACAAATCCGTCTACATATATGACATATCCTTGATCCTTTTCCTTATGGTTTTATTTTTGTGAATAGCTATTTTTCATTAAAATAAGTATGCTCAAAGTTGTGGATCGCCACTCTCGCTAGTTTGATGAATCCAATGTCTAGGTGCCCTTCTTCTTACTCTTTCTCTTCTATTTTTTGCTTTTTATATAGTCCTTGCTAGTCCCAATGAGCTTACTTACCAAATCACCTGATGCTCCACAAAGTAAAATCTTTCCCACTTAATTTATTTTGCACAATCTAATGTGTATAACTTGACCCATTAGCACCTATGACCTAACCTAACCCATCATGATAAGAGAAATTATTTATGTTGTTCCTTAGAACCTCTTATGAGCATCTTGGAGCTAAAATCCATCCTTATGAATCTCCATGTGCCTTTAGAGTTTCGTTTAACCTCATAATAAGTGTGGATATTATCGGCCCAATCACACAATACCATCTCGAATCTCTAAAAGAGTTTTCCCCTACACATTTCCAAAGTTTTCGATGCCTACTATCGCCTAGATTGAGACATATTTGCTCACATGATCTGGGTCACAACCCATAGTTGAAATGTCTATCAACATCCCAAGTCTAAATATCCTCCACCTCTTCATCACTTATTACCTCCGTCATTGTGGAACATACTCTTACGGTATAATTACTAGTACACACCTAACAGTCGGTGGCCCACATAAGTTCACAAATCTGAAGGCATATTTAATGACAACACTTCTTTTGCATAACACCTTATCTTGCCGCATACAACTCATATAATATCAAGTAGCACACCATAAGCTACTGATTTGCCAATTCATTATGCTAAATGATTATTGCAAATCATCTATGATGATGTGATAGGCGCTTAAACATTCACATTATTGCACTATTGCAATGGCTATTTCATACTGATCCAACCCATTAATATTGCTACATAATACATTTCTCCTGTCTAGCAAGTTAAGTGTAGTTTGGTACTACATTAATCACATAAGAGTTTAAGGACTTCACCTTCTTGTCTTGTCTTAAACATCACAATACCCAAGCATTAAGTACTTCAGCACATCTTAATAAAATCTCTAGATTGAAAGCATCTTGGTAACTCAAACAGGCAACTCAAAACTCCACAAATTATCGTTATGAGTTTAGTATACTTCTTTAGAATACATATTTCACTAAGAAGTTGACCGAATGCTTTCCCACTCTACGTTGGTAATGATGGAATTCATAAGATATTATTTAACAATGTAGTTGGCCTTAATACCAAAGGCTGAAGGCCACGTAAATGTTTACTACAACATCCTCATGATGCACGCATACACACGAACTCCTAGTCAACATCTCATTTTTCTAGTCCAACACAACTCATAGGCGTCCCTATAACTCACGGTGGCCCTAAACCTGACCCTGATACCACAACTGTAACGCCCCCAAATCTAAATTCTTCATTTATTATAATAATACAGCTATAAAACAATCAAAAGTAAAGTTATGAGAAGTTACGGTTTCACCTTCTTATCCCCAAATAGAGCAAAGATAAAAAGGGGTAGATGGTGGTGCCGGTGGGTGTTGGTCGGCGGGGCCTGACGAGTCGTCAACCGGCGAGAACGGTGGCGGTGGCGCTAGCGGCGTTGTGGCTGGGCGGCGTGCGTGAATGGGGGGTTTGGAGTAGAGGACTCAAAAAACAGGGGGGTTATGTGATTTTGGGTATAGGGAAATGTTAGTAGGGGTAGATTAGCTGTTATTTTTATTTTTGTGTTTTGAAATTTGTTTTTCCTTTTTTTTTCCTTCTTCATTTCTATCATTAGTAGTCTAACTTGATCTAGATTTTTCCAATTTTAATCCTTATCATCTCCCCTTCTTTGTTTTTTCATCCAACAAATATAGTTTGGTTAATTTCTTGGTCAAAATTAATGAATTAAACTCTACACCATTTTGGTGTAAAATTTGGAAGAAGAAATTTTTATTTTCAATTATTACTTCTTGCACTCTTTTGTATATATAACTTACCTTATTGTTATAGTTGCATTGTTGCTATATTTATTATTATATATATTATTTTTTTTCTAAAATTACCCATTTAATGGTTCGGCTGATTTTTATTTATTTATCGTTCAAATCATTATTAATAATAGTTTTTTGGTCGTGGGTTGCATAATGGCTATCACTTCTTAGTTGATAAGTATAAGTATCTTGTTGCATATGTGGTTGTTGGTGGTATAATATACTGACTTGTATGGACTTCACGATATTACCTTTTTTTTGACTTTATTTCATACGAAGTTGTCTTAATTATATGTACTTGAATTTTTGATATGCAATCTATTTTTTTTGATCATGTTAGTTTAGAAAATTTTTATTATTTTTCATTATTTTAATATATTATGTGATTTGACGTTGTGTATTTTTTGGTATATTTAAGAATCATTATATGTCATGATCTTTGTATAATTAGAACTAACATTTCCTAGGAGTTTACTAACACTAAAAAATATATAGTGTCAATTTGTAATTGTTATTTTTTTGGTAATTTGTAGTAATGAAGTTATTTTAAGTGCATACGTACCATTGATAAGCTATTGAATACTTCTTTATAGATAATGTTTTATGTGTATCTTCATAGTGTTTATTGTTATATTTAGGATTCATTTTCAATTCGTGTCCTTCCACAACTAAGAATTATATAGGGATACAAATTTTCTTTTTGATCAAATGGCAACTCAAACTTAGATGAGATACTACAAAATTAAGTCCCTATTTATAGAAATTGCAAATTAAGATAAACTTTATAGTAAAATGAGTAATTGTGAGGATAATGAGGTAATTAATTTTAAAAATAATGTATAGCATTATAATGAAAGATGAGCATTGAAATGGTAGAATGAGATAATTTACAAAGGTTATATAATTATTAATGATGGGCAGTCACACTAAATAATAAGGTAATTCACCAATAAGAACAAATTAATAAAGATCAGTTAACACATGTGAGACTAAAGTTCAAATTTGTATGGTCATGCATGCCAATTAAAACTAATTATCATCACAGAAGGTGCGTTTTTTCCTCTAGTGATTAAAATAGGTTTAATTGTATTCATTATGCATGCATGCACTTCATATATTCATTGCAGATTATTTCAATAGTTTAATGATATCTTTAATATTATTTAATAGTGATGGTGGTCTTTCCTACTATGTGACCCATGATTTGAATGAAAATAAAATTTGATTAATTATTCTCATGATCAATAAAGTATCAGAAAATTATTGGCAGTAGAACAAAAGGGCAGATAAGTATTTGACTTTAATCTTATTTCTTTTGTGTATAATGATTAAAAACTTCAAAAGCAGAAAAATTAAAATATTAAAAAAAGAAGAAATGGAGATTAGTAGCAAATGAAGAAATTTATTTACAATTCGAATTTAGGAAAACTTTTGATGTTCTTTTTTTTGGGGGGGGGAGGTACTACTAATTTATAAAGTCAGTTATGGTCTATTGTGCAAATATAGATAAACGACTCTTATATATTAATTTTCCTACTAAATTTAAATTTAAATTTGCTAACAAAACTAATTATACTATGTAGTTTATGAGCGCAAAATGTAATCTCAAGTAAAATATAAATTGAATAAATCACTGAAATATTTTTTTTAATATCATGAGCATAAGTTACAGATATTAAAAAAATAAATATTATACCAACTTAAAGTAGTCATAAGCAAAATCCACAATTTCATTAAGGTCCTACTGTGTTTCATATTATATAAATCCAATTATGTGATATACTTAAGAAATTAAGTTTTACAGTATGCAAATAAGCAACACAATCAGCATTCAAATGTCAACTTATGATATATTCACTCAAAAATAAGTATATAAAAATATATATATTTAGATTTAGATGTTTAGTATATACTTACCTCAAAAATAATGTCCAACACTTCAATCTTTTTCTTGACTAACATCTACATCATTTCTTTGTTCCATATTGAAGTTTTTTTAATGCAAAATTCAATTACTAATTAGTCATAGCATATGAGGAAACTTAACATTAAATGGAATTAAAACTGCATTGATAGCCTACCATCTTAGTTACATAATAAAAGACTTTTATGTTGCGATCTTATATGACATTCTTATCCCAAATGGCACCTAGATGACATCCTACGTGGCAGTCTATGTGTAGATCATACACGCATTCTATCTAAATTTTAATATATACTGGTTTTTTTTTACCCGTACATTATACGATGGATATTACTTATTGGTTTATAAGTTTCAGTATCTTATTGTATATATTGTTGTTAGTGTTATACCATACTGAGTTCTACAGACTTGATAGTAGCACCTTTTTTTCTAACTTTAATTCATATGAAGTCACCTTGATTATATGTACCTGAATTTTTGATGTTCGCACAGTCTATCTTTTTAATCCTGTTAGTTAAGAAGTTTTTAATTTTTTTGTTTTAAGATATTATGTGGTTTGACGCTGCGTAATTTTTTTAAAGTTTAAAATGATTTTGTGAAATAATCATATTAATAGTGGGTGCAAAAGAAAACTCTAGTAATTTTAGTAATTTAATTTTGTCTTTCTCAAACTTGGACTTTGTTTCTAAAAATGCATCATATGGTAATGTGAAATGTAATGTATGAAAAGTAGTTATAGTATGAAATGTTCAACAACACATCAGATTTGTCGTATTCACTATCTATTAATCACCAACTTCCGTTCTCAAATTAAATAGCTTGCAAAAGTAACATATATTATACTAAGTTAGGTTTTGATTTGTCATTTGTTCTTAACTACTTGTCATCAACAATGTGTTGTCAAATGCATGTAATGATTTTTTACATACTTATACATTTAGTTAAAAAATGCATGATAATATTTTTGTATTGATTTGTACTTACCTACAGAGACACATTTCAATTGTGGACTTCTAGTATATTTCATCTGTCTGGAGTTGCATGCACAATATTAGAAGAATTTATTAATTATTATTATTTTAATCTCTTATTATATTTAATTCTAAAAATCATAATATACCATGGTCTTTGCATAATTAGAACGAATATTTTGTAGGAGTTTATAGACATTAAAAGATGTATAGTACCAATTAGTTTTTTTTTTTTGGGTAATTCGTAGTAGTGAAATTATTTTGAGTGCATACATATCATTGATAAGTTGTTGGACACTTCTTTGTAGACAGCATTTCTTGTATATCTTTTAAAGTAATGATGAACTTCAAACCCTCTAACGAAGTCACTCGTGATGTTGCAATTCAGTTGTTCATGACTTAATACCAATTTTGGAAGGTAAACTCCCACATATTTTAGTAATTGTCATTGTCTTTTATTTATAGTCGTTGTACAGCAAACATAAATAGAAAATTATCTTCTTTTTAATACGAATAGTCACTTTGTCTCAAATAAGTACAAAGCAGTTCTAGGGATTCCCACCTTAATTTTGACATTAATCAAGAAAATAATAAGATTCTTCCATTTTAGCCAACCAGTGGCTGTTAGGACTGATTTTTGTATTCTTCCACAACTAAGAATTATATGGGGATACAAATTTTCTTTTTGATTAAATGATGAAACAAAATTAGATGAGATACTACAAAATTAAGTCTATGTTTATAGAAATTATAAATTAAGATAAATTCTAAGTAAAATGAGTAATTGTCGGGATAATAAGGTAATTAATTTCAAAAATAATATATAATATAATAATTACAGGTGATCATTAAAATGAAATAATTAAGTATCTGGTAAAGGTTATACAATATTAAAGATAGACATTCATATGAAATAATAAGATAATTTATCAAAAAGAATAAATTAGCAAAAGATTAGCTAGCACAAGTGAGACCAAATGTCAAATTCATAGGATCATGGATGCCATTTAAAACTAATAATCATCATAAAAGATGCGTTTTTTCCCCTCGAGATTCCTATTGGTTTAATTGTATACATTATGCATGCACTTACTTCATATATGTCTATTGCAAGTTATTTCAATAGTTTAATGCCACATTTAATATTATTTAATAGTGATCATGGTCCTTCTGACTATTTGACCCATGATTTGAATAAAAAAAAATTTGATTAATTATTCTGATGATCAACGAAGCATGAAAAAATTATTGACAGTAGTAATAAAAAAACAGATAAGTCTTTGACTGTAATTTTGTCTCTTTGGTGTATAATATTTTATAAAAAAAAAACAAAGAAAAATGAAAAAAATAAAAAAAGAAGGAAAAGAGATTAGTAGCAGATGAAGAAATTTTAGTAGAATTTGAATTTAAGAAAACTTTTAACGTTCTTTTTTGGGGGGAGAGAAGTACTACTAACTTATGAAGGTAATTATGATATATTATGAGAACGTAGATAAACTATTCGTTTAGATTAATTTACCTATTAAATTCAAATTTAAATTTGCTAAAAGAGCTAATTATATTATGTGATTTTTGAGTGCAAAATATAATTTCAAGTGAAATATAAATTGAATAGATCACTGAAAAAATTTTTTTAATATCATGAACGTAAGTTACAATGTGAAAAGAAACTAAATATTGCATCAACTTAAAGTAGTCGTAAGGGAATTGAAACTCACAATCGCATTAAGGTCCTAATTTATTTCATATTATCTAAATTCAATTATATAACATGCTTAAGTAATCAAGCTTTACAGTATGCGAAATAAGCAACCCAATTAGCATTCAAGTATCAACTCATGATATATTAACTCAAAAATAAATACACAAAATCAAATATATTTAGATTTAGATGTTCAATATGTGCTCCCCTCAAAAATAATGTCTAACACACTTCAATTTTTTTTTAGGGTAACATCTAAATCATTTATTTGTTCTACATTTAAGTTTTTAAGATAAAATTCAATTACTAATTATTAGTTATAACATATGAGAAAAGTTAACATTAAATTGAGTTAAAATTCCATTGATAACTTACATCCATCTTAATTACATAATAGAAGATATTTATATTGCTATTCTACATGGCATTCTTATCTCAAGTGGTACCCTAGGTGTCATCTTATGTGGCATCCCACGTATTGC